>CM051030.1:61309339-61469339 GCA_027627225.1 Congeria kusceri
AATAAAATGCCAGAAAAACAAGTGCACCCTCTGATCATAATGCTTAGATGTCGTTTTAGTGCAAGATATATGCGGGGGGTTGTTAATAACATCATTCCGTCTACAAATACAAACACGAGTATTTGCTCCAACAATCCACTTTTGCCAAAGCTCATAATAGTATACTTTCCTCCTCCCCTTTGTAACACTGTACCCTCTTTGTCCTCTTTACTGCTTTGAACAGCCAACCCCGTCTTTGAAACCCCTTGTCTATATCCTACCGCAAAAGGTATTCTTTGAACTGTTTCTGACCTAAACATTCGATCCTCGCATTCATTTAAAATACGTGTTATATCATTCAAAGATATTCTTTTGTTTTCTTTACCAACTCTTTTCATCTATTGAATTATACAACGGTTTCCTTCCCCTACCTTATCTTTTTTCCACAGTTCGATAACCCATAATATTTATTGAAAACACTCTGAATTGCAGCCCTAGGTATGCTGAATATTTCAGCCGGTTCATTCTGCGTTTGTTCGTCATTGTGACTTTTTATAAATGAATTTCTTAGCGCACTACTTAGTTATTTCCTTCTAAAAGCCATGGTTTTATTTCAAAAGATTCAACGGAAAAGGACAAATCTATGAATTTACAAATACTACAATGACGTCATCAGTGCGGTTTAAAATATTAAGTGACATTGTTTAGTCCTTCTAACAGTTTTCCAAAACTGGATAAGATAGGTTAAAACTAGTAGAGGCTACTACTGCACTTCCTTACACTGGATGTATGAACTATTATTTTGTTATTCATTTCCAATACACACACACACACAATCACTTTAATATTGCAAATTGTTAAAGTCAACAATCTTACTATTTGTTTTAATTATATTTATATTGCCGTAAACGACAAGGTAGCACAACGACAAACAATACACATGCAGCTGTCAATATACACACAATTCGTTCTACATATACAACAATGCCGTGGACGCCGCCGCAAACGTCCGGTTCCTCAACAACGCAGTCCACGCCATCTAAAGGTATACGTTCTTGAAACACCACTTATAGTACATACATAATTTTAATTGTATTCTAATAATCATCATATAATACAATCTGACACTCACGGGTAGTCAACGAAACACATTCGGTCAAATTGTATTTAAAGTGTGTTTTAAACGGAACATTAAAATGCTTTTTTAACGGACGGAACAGTATTCGGTCCATGACTAATTACGATGCTATAAACTTTTCGTCAACGACGCTGTCTCATGCACTCCTGCAACAACATATGGATCAGCTTTTGTAGAAATATTGTTGCCGTTTACTTTAGAAGCAACATTTCCTTGAACATGTACATATATAATATATATTGACACATCTTGTTCCTTTGTTCCATCAACAGCATATTTATCCATACGAGTGTTTCAATGGCTAAGTGATAAATTGTAATCGTACAGTTTCATATACAGATTCCGTCGTATCGCCAAACGTTATTGCAACTGAACCGATCTCCGGAACAACGACTTTTATAACTACAGCCACATCAAGTAAGAAGCAATAATGCATTAAGAATTGACAAAATATATAAGGGACACATGCCAAGTTTCACATAACTTATATGTAATTGTTTTAGTATTTGTGTAACCAGTATGTAATTGATGCGTTGTGTTTTTCTGTTTCATTTTCGATTTTAAATTTCTAATTTTTTAATTGAATTAACCACTTTCATTCTCTTAGGACCAACACTATTATCGATTATCTATAACACTGAGAATTTGCTAATGAGAAGGTACCACAAAGACAACGATCACAGATGCAGCTATCACAACAGTAACAACCAAGCCTACATCTAAAGCAATGCAGTGGAAGAGGTTTCAATCTGCCGACACCATAACGTCACATTTCGAGACACTTAAATGTACCATATCTAAAACACGTCAGATGATACAGACATGAATTTTAAAATAATAATTTCATAACAATATTATTATTATCATTATTATTATTATTATTATTGTTGTTGTTGTTGTTGTTGTTATTAGTTTGGCACTATATATAGTAATATTTGTGGTTAAACTGATGAATGTTAATGCTGTTTTCACAGATGGAGCTGTTTCATCATCTAAGAGAACTGCTCGGCAAACAACGATGACAAGTACACCTGCAACTATATCTGTCCACAAATTCACAACAAGCCAATGTTCCATTCCATGGGCTTCCATTCAGACCACTGAAGAACAGAATAACAACCCTACAAGTACAGCCCAAGACACAACCTTGGTCAACTCCAGCGATGATAAACCATGGATTTTACGTCAGAGAACTTTAGTTGTCATTTCAGTGTGCGCAGTTTTGGTTACGCTGATCGTTTCAATTACGGTTTTCATTTGCATGAGAGGTAAGTATATACAGCATAATTAATACATTGATATTAAGTATGTTAGCAAATTACTCATTTAAATAGAACCTTGACTTTGTTACGTATTCATATGTTTATATAGTGACTAAATCGTGCATAACCACATTACTTTCCACGCACTGTGTTGTACAGCTTTTAACGCCAGTAACCTATTTGACATTCGATTTATTGACCATGCACAAGTTCAGGCAGTATTGTCAATAATTAGCCTTAATTATATTCGGCGTTATAATTTCATTGTATCAACATTAATTAAGTTTAATTGATTATTTTGAAACAATGTTTAACATAAACATATACAAAAAATCTATGTAATCTGGCTTTTTACACCCAACATTACGGCTTCTTCCTGAAATTGCATGACGATGATCTGAAAATTGAACTATATGATTCTATGTCTTTAAAGCTTTTTATAAAAAGACGAGATGTAGTTGATACTTGTTTTTTGTTTCATTTCATCGTGCCTCAGAAAGTTGCAATTCTGCTGCTCTGGTTTACATCTAGCTATTGAGTAATTAAATGATAATTAAATTAAATAATATTCTCTTTTATTGCTGTTTAATTTGAATTGTGATGCTATGAGGTTATTTTGTACTTACACTTACATGTTTTGTGAATTATTCTGGGCCAAGTGTGAGGTTTGTGCGCACATAAACCGGTTTAAACCCCCGATGCTTTGCATTGACTGTATCCATGGCGATGACTCCAGTTTTATTCATGTGTGTTTTGTGTTTGTTATGTGTTTTTGTGATGTCCTAGGTATTGATTTTGGCTATTGGTCACTTGCCATAAATAAAGGACCTCGGGCTGCTGTCGCAACTGGAGTTTTGCTTTGTTTATATTTACATAACAAAACTATCTTTGAAATGTGTATTTCTAACATATTATGTTTTTATTTGGATGTTAATATTTTCTCAAGTTGAATTATAAGACATGCAGTTATGTACTGCTCATTATGTTAAGATGTTACCTGCACGTCCATTACAATATCAACCATTTTACTTATAAAGCCAATGGTGTAATTCTGTTTCAGGACGCCGCGGGAATGCGAACGCCGTTGCACTTGGATTGAACCAGCCGTACGTTCATTATTCAACGGTCAATCGACCAAGGTACCAAAAAACTGCATTTGGAAACAATCCCGCACAATTTACACTATCAAAGAAAAATGAAAGTGCAAAAAACGGGCCACCAATGGGCGTGTGCTGTATAGAAGGTCAGTCGTTTACGCATTCCGCGACAGCTAAGATGACAGCCACGCTGAACAGTTTACTGTTCCAGGATCCTATGTTAATTCTGATTCGGTATCAATCGGGCTTAGCTGCGGTACTGAAAGCCAGTCGACTGTGCATTATGCGACAGCTAATCCATTGTATTATGGCAACAACGCTGAACACCCCATTGTTCCAGGTCACTATGCCAACGTACCGCTTAGTGTTGTCAACAATACTGAAGGTGTCCCGACTGGATATGATTCACAACAGAAGGCAAACCGGACTCCCCATAGTCAGAAGGTAAGTTCAGTCAGTTAAATTCCTACAAAATAAAGATTATATCATTAGCCGATTGAAACTTAATAACCAGTTAGATACATGGAAGATAAACTGTTTTGAGAAAATGTTTGATTTGTGCATTGTTGTCGTTTAAAATAATTGAAATTATGTATTATAATTCGCCCCCTTAGTGCAAGAAGGTGCATATGACTTTTTTATGTTTTCGAGAAAATCACATTTTATTGTTTCATTATGCTGAAATAAAAACTATAATAGTAAAACTTTATATATTAGTTGAAAGAATGCAAGTAAGCTTCTGAAAGAAGTATGTAATGAATAACTTCATTAATTAGGCATAATGTAATTTATTTTGTTTTATGGTACTTTTTAGCACTCAAGAAATTATAAAACGATCAGTGGAAAAAGGTACCATTTGACACATGGCACCTCTTTAGCCTCACTATTTTTCAACAAATTTCTTCAACAAAACATTTCTTACCGACAGCAAGAAGGTGCCATTTGTCATTTGGTACTTTTTTACTCTGAATACATTTTCAAAACTAGACAGTATACATTGTGTCATTTTACAACATGGCAAATTTTGTCTCATTGTTTGTATACATGGTACTGTTTATACCGGAAACAACACATATGATCATGCTCATATTTTTTATTCAACATGTCAAGGTCATCCCAAGACAACTTACATGGCTTGCAAGCACCATGCACAAGAAAATCACATCTTAAAGTCGGTATACTTGACATTCTGATGATGTTTTATTGAAGTTTTACTTTTTAACTATTTCATGGTTTTCCTGTCAGCTCATAACTGTTTCAGAAACGGTGTGTCTGTTCACTGCAGATCAGTAACATAGTCTTCTTATTCCATATCGGCAAATTATCATTTTGCTTTGCGTAGGCTTTACATTCAGCCAGTTAAATCGGTGACCATTTGTGAAATGTTTCAGGTTAACACAATTATTTTTCATAAAATTCTTCAAGTGTATTATGCGAATGAATTTCATTGGTGTGCCAAATACAGCTGTTTTTCTGGCCATAGCCATGTTGAGATTTCAGAGGACATTATTTTGCCCTGAGTTTAATACCATACATGAAAGAATACGTGCTTGTCTCATAATGATTAAATTGTAAAAATGTCGCAGCCCACCTTTCTTGAATAGAACAACAAATCAATGGACACGGAGTCATTAGCACTGCTTGTAAGTCCAATGTTGCAACTCATGCACCTTTTTTTGGTTGCGCTGGCTGCTGTGATTGTGGACTTAGAAACATTCCCAGTGTTTTGCGCAAAATAGCCTCAGTCATAGCTATGTTTGTCCCATCTGCTGTGATGTCCTCTTTTGTCCCATGGTTTGTTGAGTTCTTGTGTAAATGTGTTGATAATGTTTTTGAGACGCTGCCATGTTCTTCATTAATCCCTATATGCATTGCATCAGCCACAGCATGCGTTGTAGTTTCGCTCTGACTTAATTATGTGGTGGATTTGTTTTTAGTGTTGTCATAATTGATTGACTCAGCCAGTTAAATCTTTTCAACAGACCATTCTATTTCCTGCAATTAAATAAATACAGGGGAAAATATAACTTATTTGCCTAACCGTAAAATCATAATTTTATATTCATGTATATAGTTAATATTGCTTAAAATCAGTAATCGTCAAATTATGTATTAAAATTGAAATTATACCTTTATTAAAGGCAAATTTAATTAAACAAACAACCATAAATGTAACTGAATATTTTGTCTGCATTAATATTTACTGAAATTCACAATCAGTGTCACATTTGAATAAATGTTGCATGTAAATTCTCTTGAAAACAATAATTTTAATGATGCAAATAATTAGAAAATAAGAAAACACAATACTTACAGCTTATTTTACCCCATGATTTGAAATATTAATAACATATTAATCGACCATCACCATGTGTTTATCCTGCTAGTGAATGCTACAATCCAAATCCTTAGAAAGAATTCAACATCTCTCTGTTTTATCAATATACAACAACACCGTGTTAATTGGCCCATTATAAACAAGATAACATAACAATACTAGTATGCTAAGCACTTAGAAACTGGACACGTTGTTATCAGTCCTTTAAGCACCTGGGACGTGTATTCACTGCCAATGATTAGTTTAAAGATACCATATAAACATTTTCTTATATTATGATTCATTCAAAGAAAAAGTGTGACTTTAATAAGAGCAAAAGGTGCCATTGCTCCAAAGTTCTGTATCATAAGTACAAAGAAAAACCAAAACCAGTTGATGCAAAAAGGAGCCGTATGTCAAATGGTATTTTTTTCCACTAAGATTATTATGGTTTATCACTTGGTACCTTTTTGTTTGGTAAAATTTTGGTACAAAAAAGTACATATTCAATTCTGATTTTTTGGCAGAATAAAGAATTATTGTATTAAATAAGTAAAAAAAGTCAATTTTGGTAAAAATTTCACTTGGCACCTTTTTGCGCTAAGGGGGCGAATTATATTTGTTGAAGTTTCGATCTACAAAACAAATAGACATTTGCTTTAATGTACGTTTGAGTCTCAATTGATTGAGATACCCTAATTTTTTGTTTCTAACAAATAAATATTGTATCCATTGTCTATGCATAAACTATGCCCACACTATATTTAATATTTCTTATTATTTAGGTTTCAAATGTATACATATCCTCCCATCTTCTGTCGTCATTAAAAAGGATAAATCATTTCTGTCAGGTTCATGAACTGCATTACGCTGATCTCGACCTTCCTGGAGCAACGCAAAACATTCAGAAAGCACATGACAGCACGAAATGCCAGTATGCAGATATCGACGTTCATGAGAGACCTTAACTTTTCATATTCTGTATAGATGTTTGGGTAAGAGAGGTTAAAGTGAGCGGACTGGAAATGAGGTTTGACTCCAAAGTTATCTTAAATTATTAATATTTAAAATGATTTGGCCTTTGTACACAGAAATTGGGGTCGTACACTACATTTAGTGTATGTATTTTGTGCTATGTAAATTGATACATGTGCAAAAAGGCATCTGCGTATTGTGTAAGTGATATTTTTCAATAGTTTGTGCAAAATGGGTACGCGAATATTTGTGTATACATAGCTAGTGAACTGTTATTTTTGGTGAAACTATATTTATCACTGCAGGCAATTAATACCCCTACAGACCGCTTTTACACAGATGAAGAGGTTTGTAGTTGTGGTGATACGATACAAAACAATATTTTGACTGACATATTATGACTTGCATTAAAGAAACAATGGGATTGAAATGAAAAAGGAAGAGTGCATTATATGCCCTGGGCAACTATTTTTACCTTTCACCTTGAAGGCTGACCGTGAACTTTCAGCTTTAAGACCTGTTCCTTGTGTGTCCTACAAAAACGTCATTCTTATAATTTACCTCTAAGGGTTATCTTTGATTCTCAGACCTTTTTGTTTCATTAATTATCGTATTGCTTACAACAACTGTACACTTTTTTAAATATGTGATCTGTGTATGACTTATTTGACTTTCAATTATTAAAGACTCTCAATAACTTGTATGCGTTAGCTATTTATCCAAGGTGTTGTCGACTTGGCTGAGGCACATTTTACACAATTATTTATATTATAAACTGTACGTTCAGGTATAGCGTATGCATATTATTTACCCAGCAAACATAGCTAGTTCACCATGCTACACCGCTGTTTAAAGTATATGAAAATAAAATGCCTAACATGTAAATTTTATACTTTCAACTGATTTGATAAGTTTACAGCTTACTTTAATAGTTTATTTAATATAGCGGCTTGAAGTGTGTCAGGAAATGTATGCCGCTTACAACCTGCTAGAACAGGACAATTTATAACTGCATGCAAACGGTGTCGAAATAAATCATACGTCCTTTCATACTTCTTATCCTCAACAGTAATAGGCGAAGAGTCGCTTTAAAAGGCATTGGCTTACAAAGCTTGTATTCAAGTGTGTGTCGAACTGCTATATGATATATACATACGTACTTGAATCGAGAATCACACTAAATTCGTAATTATGTGTTGGTCCATTTTTAAGGCGCATATCGACCATATTTCGCATAAATATAGGCACATATAAAACATTAAATATGTTTATAGAAAACACTAATATACAAGCCCAAAAGGTGTTGGTTGATACTCGGTACCAATAGGATTCGAACTAAAACATTTAAAATCGCGCACTTCCATGACAATTTCTTTACTCTATGCAACTTTTAGCAACGGCGGGTTAGCGTGTAACTTTGCAACATACACATTACATTCCTATCTATTTACTACAACTTATTCTGCTGCGCCGGTGAAAGTATCATCGATGACTTATGTTTATATAATATAATGATACACGTGTGTCCACTCTTAAGAGACAATGTCTTAATATTAATTATCTTAATATGAACCATATTTTTACAAACGTTATTGTCGATTTTTCGTCAAAGTGTACGCCTTTTGTAAACGGTTTAAATGCCTTTTTAGGGAGATATAAGTTGAGGGAGGCAAGTTATTTGTTACAACATAAGGAATATAACATAATATATATTTACATATAATGTTTTAACAACTATAAGTCAAAAAGTAGGCCTATTAGTTTTAAAATTCGCTAATGGAATCTTCCTTATCGCTAGAAATTTCAAATCAGCATCATTATAAAACAGCTCAGAGTGTATCTGTGAGTGAGCAAACAAACCTTTATACTCTGTTCATGGTTTCTTGAACGAGATGGTGCAAACGTGAAGTAGACATGACATACTGTGAATTATGTATTTTTGTCATTTAACATAACTGTTTCATACGCAACCTACGTCAATCGAATTTAATTTTAAAAACGAACCCAGCTATATAATGTGACTCTTTTTGTTTTTCGTTTGAAATATTACACCTTACCTTTTTCTATTACCTATAATAAAAGCCTACTTGCATAATACTTTAAGTAAATGTGTGTTACAATTTATAACGACACTTAAAAACTATAAATGTGGGTTACTTTATCACACATATATCTGCTTTTTGCTTTTGGACCATTCCGAATTAAGTATAATTGAAAGGTAAAATATCAATATTTTGAAAGCAAACCAATCCACAAGGCAGTATTACTAAATGGTTTCGCCTTTTACTTTTGCATCAAATGCAGAACTATAAATAAAGCGGCAAACACATGTTTCAATGCATAAGAATTTCTTATACCCATGACGAATTTAAATATAAAGTATATGAAACTCCGTGCAACTGCATGTAAAATCGAAGAAATATTTTCAACGAAGTCAATCGCTGATGCTTCCGGTAAGTAAATGTAATCAAGAATCACAGTGCGTCTTTGCAGCAACATAAACGGACACTTTGAATGCGGAACATTTTAATTTCCGTATCCAGTGTCAGTGTAAGTAGTGTGTTCTAAAACTCAAACCTGATGCAGATAGGAAATGTACAATAATCATCCAAATCGAGTGGAAATATTTTGTTTTTATTATTTTTAATTGTATGCAGTACAAACAAAGCAGTAGCAGCCCAGTGTAAGTATACGTTGATCGTTACGAATTGGTTGCTGGTGCCGTTCAAATACAGTGGTGCGTTGAAAACAAGCCTAATTAATGTGAAGCTTTTACATATTATTTGCATGCATTTAAATTACGTTGGCCTCAACAATTGCGGACACATAACGGTTGTTGTGTATAATTTGATGGAAACGCATACATGAGAACTAGAATACGGCCTAGGTACGTAGATGACATCAGAACCACTCTATTGACGTAAATTATTTTCTCGGATTGAAACATGTGTGAAGTAATTTTTTGTTCAATTACATTTGATCAGCATCAAATGTTTTATATTTCCTCGTTCAAATCTTTGGAAAGACTCACGTGCATGCCTGTGTTGTTGTTATACTTGCATAATGGACGACTTAACACTGATTATTTTTTTCTAAATAACGTTTTATGATGAATTCGTGTGTTTGATGACTATTGCCTTTGGCAGTGTTGTATGGAAAATATGTTTTTTTTTTGCTTTCGGCTTGAAGAGTGTAGCAAATAACTATATTCGTTTGCTCCAATACACAATCAACTTTTAATGCAGGTAATGCACTTTAAATACGAGAAGTTGTTCAAGATGCCTGATATGTCCAATTAAACGGTTTAATTAAACTTACCTGCTATATATGGACTAATTGATATTATCGAGAATAATTTAATAAAGCTCTTATAACATACATTTAAGTCCCCAACTTTTTATATTGCTGTTTCAAATTAAGAATGTCAAAATTAACAAAGACAATATCATGTATTAAAGAATAAATAACATTACATCATTTGAATAAAATATTATAACAGAACCAAGAAAGTAAATAAACATATATCGGATTTTGTGTTAATCATAGACCAATACAAATTATGGTATCTGAGTTTGGTCAAATATACCATTACTTTTAAACGAGGCTGCAATATGTTGCTGAAATGGCTTGCCATTTACTTTCACATTGAATAAAGTACTAACTAAAATTTAGCTACAAATACGAAGATAGTTTCAGTACACACGGTCTTCTTGAACAATTGCAGATTTTACATATAAAAGCTATGAAACATTAGCTGCATGTACAATCGTAACACTTTAAATGTCAAATCGCGAACAAACTTTCTACGATCACGATCTTTGAAGCTACCGGTAATTGTAACCTTAGTTTGTTTTTACAACAATAATGGGCGAACAATGTGAATGCGAAACATTTTCAATCCAACATGTGTCAGTAGTGTTGTGCTTAAACTCATTACTGATACAACTAATAGATGTGCAAGAAATTTCTAAATGGGGTGGACCTATTTTGATGTTATTAGTTTTTGTGTCGCCTGACTAGGCGACATATAGGGGTAACTTATGTCGGCGGCGGCGGCGGCGTCCCCTTTCGCTTGTAATAAGCATAACTCTTAGACTATTAAAGCTATCAAAAACTTCATACGTAGATAGATCTCATTGAGGGAAAGTGCAGTGCACAAGAACCGTTACTCTGAACCTCATACTTACGGAGTTATTTCCCTTTGTACATTTTCATACGTATTTTTGTGTCGCATTGTTAGTTTAAATAAGTATTTTCTTCGCAATTAACCAGAGTGCAGTGCTTTTGAAGATTTCAATAAATGTGTTTAAAACAATTTGAGCATTAACCTTAAGTGCTTCTTCATTTGGATTCACGTAAGCCATCCGGCGTCAGGCGATACATCCGACTCGCGGAGTTCTAGTTATTATATGCAGTACATATCAAGAGATTGGGGGGCAGTCATTTCTTATGTTAAGATGTTGGGACAAATCAGATATAGTGCAATGAAATCAAACATAATTATTTGACGCTTTTATGAAATGTCATCAAAATCTGTCCATGCATTTAAATGTAGATGACTACAGAGATAATTTAAAGCCAAGGCTTCTGCGCAGAAATTTCTACAAACAAAACATAAGTTGGTCTAACTTTAGATGGATGCAGAGGATATCAAACATTCTGGATAATATCACACACACGTACAGGAAACATGCAGACAGATTGACCATCCAAGGTGTTACTGAAAGTTACTGAAAGTGATAATGGGGAGTATTACGTAGAATGTTGGGCAGACAAGAACACATACCGAAGCAACAAATGACCTTTTAATTTTACAAACATCATAAAAGGTATACCGTAGAGGAAACAATATAGATAGGCTACATTGTAATGCCTCTGAATGAGGGCACATTAGTCCGTGTGTTGGGGGGGGGGGGGGACGTGTGTGTGCGTGCGTGTGGGTGTGTTTGCGCGCATGCGCTTGTGTGTCTGAGTGTCCGTCTGCATTTCGTCTCCGTTCTGTACATTTTTAAATAGCTTGAAGGATTTCAACTTAAGATTAGTATTCCCTATGACCAGACGATGTGTTGCCTACAACAGCCATGCATTGCTGTCAAAAGTCATTGTCACGGTTCAGGTTCGAATTCAGGTTCAGGATTTTTGTTTCCGCTCCATTTCTTCTAAATGCCTGAAACGATTATGATATGTTCTCGGTAACTTATGAGTGATCTCAGTCATTTACATCAATTATCAGCATCAATATCATCTTAAATTTACGGATTTTTCACTATTTGGGATCGCCGCGGATAATTCATTAAAGGCGTACAATAGAAATTCACAGTTTGTCGTTTATTCATTTTAATAATTGTGTATTATCCTCTTCCTTAAGTACCTGCTTGGAGTTTTAGGTGGAGGAGTCCTACGAATTCGAGGCCTTCATTTTTGTTATCTTAAATCCCATATTAATTTTAAGCAACACTTGCAGTTGATTAATTAAGAAACAATTTTCAATTTAGAGTTTTTATTATCGGCTCATAAACAACGATTTGGAGTTTTGATGAGTATGAATTAAACCGCGAGGGCGTTAGCCCCAGTGGTTTAATTAAGAAATAATTGACGGGTAACTGTTGGTTATTGCGGTAATAACCAACTGTTTTTAGTTCCGATGCGTAGGAATTAATGCTGATATAAAGCCTCGGAAAGACAAACCGTTGGTTATTACCGCAATAACCAACTGTTTCCCGTTAATTATTTCGATCCCAACACGATCTTATATAAATTCGTATTGTTAAAGGTTATGAATGAGAACTATATTTATCGATACTCCGCCCATTTTCCGAGAAGAGAATTCAAACGTGCGTTTCAGTGACGTAAATAAATCATAACAATTCAAAATGACTTCAGCTTTATTGATAAACATTGAGCGAATGACGTCCTACTTATCGATATAATACAGTGAAAAGTGAAAATATGATGCTAAAAAGCGCAAATTAAAAAAGCATATTGACAAAACGTAAACGTTTTTGTACACTTAAGTATAAAATGTGTAGTACAATGTGGTTTTATTGTGCTACATAATGCAGAAAATGATTTGTTTGTCACAATTTTCTATCCCGCGTTTATGTACGGGCATTTTACGGAACAATTTCTTCAAATTTCCGGAACTTTTTTCAAACCATTAGGCTCCGCCCATTATTTGTTGCAGAATAACCCACAGTTATTTTCCTTCTTTATCTATGGACCACTAGAACATACCACATCAGAACGATAAATCGATGTTTATTAGCTGATAAACAACGATAATGCGACAATTATTTCGATTCTAACATGAACATGCGAACTATATTTTACAGTTTCAGAACTATGTTTATCGTGTCAATCTAGAATAGAAAACTAGCAATAGGTTCAATACAGGTGTTTTTTTACGATTTTTGTCTTTATATTTATCAAAAAAACATATTGTCTTATCTTGAAACCTTCAATTTACAATGCCATACAATAATATACTTATTTCCACAAAAGTGTAAATTGTGTTGATTAGTATTTCGCAATCGCCTACATATAAAACACTTCTATATCCATACAGAACGCCATACCACAACAACTTCTGATACTCCGTCTAGCGAACAAACCAGGACACACGTGCTAACAACAGTACTTGCAATTATTACACAATCACAAACATTAACAGACCGGAACATTAATGCGTTCAGTTCAAAGTACCATGCAGATGTAACGGACACATCTACACCCGAATCACACGGCGTTTAATCCCAATGTAGCGCATGCACAACCCAGAACACCATCATTGTTGTCGTTTGTGGCGCTGTTGTTATCGCATTGATTGTTTACGTCACCTTTACAGTAATTCGCCTTAAGGGTAAATAACGTGTATGCAATTATATTCAATACATATTGTCTTAAAATATGTATAACGTTAAATATTGTACAACTATATGCCCTTCCATGATTTACGTATTTTATAACTACTACTACTACTACTGTAACTACTAATTATATTATTACCACTTATACTACTTGTAATACTTCTAATAATAATCATATTAATTTTAAAGTAATAAAATTAACTATGATACAAATAAATCATCTACAACTTCTTTCAATGCTATTACTACATGTACATCTGAAAAGTAAAATAAATATTTTATATAATTATGGTGCAATAATATTTTAAGGAAACGGGACAAAATCAAAAGCTGTACAAGCTATCGAGGAACAGTAAGTAACTAACACAAATGCAGTGGAATATGTATCTGTGTTGTTTATACTTGTTTGTTCTGGTCAATGCTGTTTACATTGAACTATTTTAAACTCGTTTCTACTATTGTAGTTAACATGACTGTACTGATATAAAACCATTAGTAAAACGCCTTATTTTAATTAACTTAATGCTAATTTTCTATTTTATGTTTCACAGAGATTCAACAAACGCAACAGCAACAGGTATACAGTTAAATAATTGTATTCGTGTTTGTGTGATGTAAAATGAAATTGAAACCGAGGAACAGTAAGTAACCAACACAAATGCAGTGGAATATGTATCTGTATGGAACTTGTTTGTTCTGGTCATTGCTGTTTACATAAAACTATAATAAACTTTCGTTTCTACTACCTGTTGTTAACATGACTGTACTTATACAAAAACATGAGTCAAACGCCTTATTTTAAATAACTTAATGCTAATTTTATTTTATTTTTTGTTTCACAGGAATTCAACAAACGCAACAGCAACAGGTATAACGTTAAATAATTGTAACAAGTATTCGTGTTTGTGTGATGTAAAATAAAATTAAAATAACTCGAACACATTGAATGCCTAACGAAGTTTAACTGTATTTGGAGTTTAATATAAAATGGTATTATTGACTATGCATGACTATGCATGAAATTACATTTCGAATCATATAATATTCAGAATGTCCCTCTCCGGCTCATTCTATCACCAACGTAACAGGCAATAATGAAACCCCCACGCAGTTTCATCATGCAGTAGCGCCAACGAACCACGCAATCTACCAGAACGATGGGGTAATGAATATGATTCGACCAATAAGCAGCTCTTCGCATTATGAGATGGTTGTGAAATGTCATATTCAGATAATAAATTTGGTTACAAAACATTGTATAAACTTCTGTTTAAATAAAGACATACTTGAAATTCTTAGCATTTGTGTTCCATACATAATTGCACAGTATTAAGGTTTTTTTTATTGCCTGTATATTTTTGTTATTAATTTTCAAATATTTAGATCCGTGTCTAGCATTATCATTTAGTGCCATAGTACTTGTTCTAGAGGTTACACTTTTGGTTGTTTGTAGCCAAAAAAAGAATTGTGTTGGGTTTTTCGCATGATCGTTGAGAATGGTTGACCACGAGTAGAAAAATGAAGAAAATAAAGAATATTACGAACAGTATAGTTGTTGCAGTGTTTAATTAGTTCAGAAACAAGTCTATAGAACATTTTGGCGCTGCGAGCAGGGTCTCACACGAAGTATTAGTGAATTTTGCGTGGAGAAAGTCAAAATAAAAAAAGAAAAGAATAGATTACACACCACTAACTCTTATAACGTAAACAATAGAAAAACCCTCGTAAAACCATGAGTGCGAACGAAGAAGAAGCAGTGGACACTAAACCAGACGATCAGTTAACGGTTGCTGACTTGCGAATGAAAAAGTCACGTAGGAAATCCGTGTTTACCAGACAGAGGAATAAGCTAAGTAATGCCTTATGTGATTCTACTTCTGACAACGAACTGGTTAGCGAATTGCTGGACAAAGTGGAGACTGCCATGGACTCGTACCGTGAATCCATAGAGAAATTGATTGACAATTACAAGCTAAATGGTGAAACACAAGAAATGAAAGTGTATTTAGAAGAATTAGATGCGATGGACGCTCAGTATGACCAAATACAAAAGGCATGGCATGAATGGCAATTAGAAACACAATCAGTATGTTCCGGCAAAGAAAGCGTGAAAGGTGAAAGTAACCATCAGAGTGGAAAAGCAGGTTTGGGCAAAGACTTGTTTAAACAGTTGCAACGAGTGTCAATTCCTGTGTTTTCTGGTGACATTAAAATGTACGAGTCGTGGAAATCCGCATTTATGTCGTGCATTGATGCAGCCCCAGCCACAGAAGAATATAAACTTCTTCAGTTACGTCAATACCTCAAAGGGCCTGCCCTGGCAACGATAGCGGAGTTAAGTCACTCAGCAGAAGCCTATAAGTTAGCTAAGGAGAAGTTAGAACGGAAGTATGGAGGTGTAAGAAGGAGAATAGGTAAATACATTGAAGAAATTGAGAAATATCCCCCAGTGACAATGAAAAATGTCAAAAACTTGGAAAAATTCTCAGATTTGCTTGAAATGACAGTATTAAACATGAAAGAGACTGGAGTGGAATCAGAATTAGGGCACGGAATGCTGTACTTGATGCTGCAACGGAAGTTACCGCCAGAGATGCTTGCCTCCTACCATAGATGGGTGCATGACAACAGTAAACTTGAATCAGTTGAGTCGCTGAAAGATTTTGTAGTAATGGAAACTGAATATCATGTAACGGCCTCAGAAACTATTAATGGACTTGTAGGGCCAGTAAAGTCAGAAAAGTCTTTCACTGTTCAACACGACAATGTGAATTCCAACAATATGAAACCCAGATATTGTCCGTTTTGTAGCAAGAAACATGGAATTTGGGACTGTACTGAATTTCGAGAACTAGATATCAAATCCAGATGGTCATTTGCAAAGCAGAAACAGCTGTGTTTTCGATGTCTGAAAGAAAATCATCAAGGAAACCAGTGTAGGAACTTTAGAAAATGTTCTATTAATGGCTGCATGAAAAACCATCATAAACTCCTGCATATGGATGAGTTAAACCCATCAGCACCAGCCTTCGATCCTGGTAATTCCCAACCGTCGACTTACACAAGTTCACACAACTCGTACATAGCATTAAGGACAGTTCCAGTGATTATAAAGGCGAATGGAAAAGAACTGAAAGTAAATGCACTGCTGGATGATGGTAGTACAAAAACCTATTTGAATAGAAATGTTGTGGAAGAATTGGGGATTCAAGGTGAAATTGAACAGTTGAATGGTAAATGTGAACTATTCGAAACCATGAATATTAGTTTTGAACTTATAAGTGTAAACAAACAGACAAAGGTAAATGTGACTGCTTACACAATAGAAAATGTGACGGGAGTTTTAAAACCAATTGATTGGAATATAATGAGTAAAAAATGGCCTCATCTGTGTGACATAAAGTTCCCCCATATTGGAAGAAAAACAAAAGTTGACCTATTGATAGGATTAGACTATTTGTATCTTCATCAGTCACTGGCGGAGCTGACTGGACGCCCTGGAAGCCCATCTGCGAGACTCACACCGCTCGGTTGGACATGTGTAGGACCTTGTGAATCAATCGGAGAACATGAACAGAAAAATTTGTTTGCATTTCATGTAACTGCATGTGAACCTGATATCAATGAAACTTTGAGATCATTTTGGGAAATTGAAAAAGTAGAAAGACCAGAAAATAATGTCTGCAAGGATGAAATAGTGAAAAAGCTTGAAAGAGAAACTGTTTATGATGCAGTTGCTCAGAGATACTCGGTTCCTATACCTTGGAATGAAAACAAACATGACCTGAAAAACAATTTTGAACAGGCCAAACAGAGATTAGTTAACACAGAGAGGAAACTTGAAAAATCGCCAGAAGTACAGAGAACCTATGCCGAACTGATCAAGAAGCAAGTAAAGAAAGGTTATGTGCGGAAAATATGTGAAGGGGAAACAGATGTGAATTGTTGGTATATGCCACATTTTCCCATAGTTAAACCAGAGAAGACAACCACGCAAGTAAGAATGGTGTTTGATGCTTCAGCTAAACATAAAGGAATATCATTAAATGATTGCATACACCAAGGTCCAAAACTGCAAAATGACATTTTCGATGTACTGCTAAGGTTCCGAAAAAATGAAGTGGCTATTATGTGCGATATCCAAGAAATGTATTTGCAAATAGGACTTTTGGTTCCAGATAGGCCCTATCATCGTTTCCTGTGGCGAGAAGATCTTACTACAGATCCAGACATATATGAGTTTGAGCGGGTTGTGTTCGGTGTGAATGCGTCCCCACTTTTAGCACATTTTGTTTCACAAGAAAATGCACGACGATTTGAAACTGAGTTTCCACTAGCTGCGCAATCGGTTATGAAATCAACATACATGGACGATACGATAGATTCAGTAGCAGATGTTGAAACGGGGAAACTTTTGTATTTCGAACTACGTGAATTGTGGAAAAAAGCCAGTATGAACCCTAGAAAATGGATGTCCAATTCCAGTGAACTTATGAAGCACATACCAGAAGAGCTGAGAGCCATACAGGAAGTAGAGATTACTGACAAAAGTGTTCCAGAAACCAAGACTCTTGGTATAACATGGAATCCAGATGAAGATTCTTTCACATTCAAGCATTCATACAATGAACATTTGAAAATGACCAAGCGAAATGTGTTACGGACTATTGCATCTTTGTTCGATCCACTTGGTTTCATTCAACCATTCATCGTGAGAGCTAAAACTCTAATGCAAGAAATCTGGTTAACTGGGTCGGATTGGGATGAGGAACTGCCAGTTCAATTAGCAAGAAAAATACAAATCTGGTACGAAGAACTGAGTCAGCTGAATGAAATAAGAGTGGCAAGATGCATACATGCCTCAAATCAAAGTCAAATACATACATTTGTTGATGCGTCAAAGGATGCCTACGCAGCATTGGTTTATTGTCGAAACAATAAGAAAATCAAAATAATCACATCAAAAACAAAAGTTGCACCCCTTAAAACAGTCAGTATTCCAAGATTAGAACTTTTAGCAGCAGTACTTGGCCTGAATTTGACACAAAGTGTTTGTCGATCATTAGAAATGAATTTGAAAGATTGCACATTTTGGTCAGACAGTTTGAATGTTTTGTACTGGATTCATGGACAAAGCAGACAATACAAGCCATTTGTAGCCAACCGCGTTGGGTCCATTCATGAGAGTACAGTCCCAACCCAGTGGAGATATGTGCCAAGCAGCATGAATCCAGCAGATCTTGCATCGAGAGGAATGTCCATCAGTACGCTATCGAAGAGTGACTTATGGTGGCACGGACCTTTGTTTCTGCAGGAAGAGCCAGAAAACTGGCCTAGAAATCTGGTAGAAGCAGGAGAAGATGCTAAGATTGAAGTCAAGAGAAAATCATTAGAAAGCACGTACTTGAATGCAACTTGTCCTGATGAAAAGTTCAAGCTTGATGCTTCCCAGTATTCGGACTGGAATAGGTTTATTCGCATTGCAGCTTGGGTATATAGATTCATAGACAACTGTCAAGTGAAACAAGAAGACCGGCGCTTGTCCTTAGACTTGAGATGTGAAGAACTGTTAAGTGCTGAAAAACAAGTTATAGCATTGTACCAAAAGCAAGCCTTCAAAGATGAATATGTAGCTTTAAAGAAAGGACAAAGAATTCCAAGAAACAGCAAGTTAGCACCACTTAACCCAGAAATCGATTCAGATGGTGTGTTGAGATGTAATAGTCGATTAGGATTCACAAAGTTCCTGCCGTTTGAATCAAGGTTTCCTATCCTATTGCCAAGAAAACATGATGTTACAAGATTGATAGTAAAACACTACCACGAAAAAGTGTATCATGGAGGGACAAATAGAACATTAGCAGAACTTTCGGGAAAATACTGGATAATATCAGCTAGAGAAGCAATACGAGAAATTGAAAACATGTGCGCAAGATGTAAACTTAACAAAGCAAAACCCTTGTCGCAGATCATGGGAGCTTTACCAGATGAACGAACACAGTCAGTTAGAGCCTTCGCCACAACATCTGTTGACTTCGCAGGACCATTCATCACCAAGCAAGGACGGGGCAAAACAAGACTGAAAAGATACCTTTGTGTCTTTACATGTATGGTTACCAGAGCTGTACATTTTGAAGTGACATATAGTTTAGATACTAATTCGTTCTTGAATGCGCTGTGTAGATATGTGAACAGAAGAGGAAAGCCTGATCTTATCATGTCGGACAATGGAACAAACTTTGTTGGAGCTGTGAATGAACTTAAAGTGTTATTTTCGAACATTAAAGATAAAGTTGTCCAGAGATATGCTGTAAATGAAAGAATTGAATGGAAATTTATGCCCCCAAATTCCCCTCATTTTGGTGGTGTGCATGAATCGATGGTAAAGTCAGCAAAGAAAGCAATATATACAGTGTTAGGAAATGCAGACATCAGTGATGAAGAACTATTAACAGCAGTGTCAGGAGCTGAAAGTTTGATAAACAGTAGGCCTTTGACCTATCAGTCGGCTAACGCGAGTGATGATATAGTACTTACACCAAATCATTTCCTCATTGGTGTGTTAGGCGGACAGTTTGCACCTAAAGTGTTAGATTCAAAACCCATTAACTTAAAAAGGCGCTGGCGTTACGTTCAAGAGCTGTTACAACATTTCTGGAGGCGTTGGCTGAAAGAATACATACCGACACTAGGTTCCAGATCCAAGTGGCGAACTATTGGCCGGGATGTCAAGATTAATGATATCGTGCTACTCGTAGACCAGGACACTCCACGTGGGCGGTGGCCGCTGGGACGGGTTACAAAGGTGTACAACGGACCAGATGGACATGTCCGAATAGTTGACATCCGCGTGGGAAACAATGTTTATCAAAGACCGATAACTCGCCTTTGTGTTGTGGTAGAGGCAAAATAGTTGTTGCAGTGTCAGGGCATAATAATCCCTTGCAACTTATGTAAAGATGTAAAGCTAATTTAAGGAAGTTGCAGTGTAGGGCATAATAATCCCTTGCAACTGCTATTAAAATATTATGTGAAATTCCGAAGCAAGTTTTTCCACATCAGATGAAGATTCAATATTGGTGAAGCGATTGACTTGATGAACATTACAAGACATGTAACGTTTCGTAACAATTTTTGACGAGTAATGATTGTTGTAGTGCATTCATAAGTATTTAATAGTTGATATGTCGATTACATATTATACAAGTGATTAAGATTGCGATAAAAAAATTTTTTTACTTCGATAAATCGAGTGTAATAGTTTACTATCTTATAGCATTGTTATATGATTGACAAACTTTTTTGGTCAATGTGGGGGGAAATGTTCTAGAGGTTACACTTTTGGTTGTTTGTAGCCAAAAAAAGAATTGTGTTGGGTTTTTCGCATGATCGTTGAGAATGGTTGACCACGAGTAGAAAAATGAAGAAAATAAAGAATATTACGAACAGTATAGTTGTTGCAGTGTTTAATTAGTTCAGAAACAAGTCTATAGAACAGTACTACATGTAGACTACGATGATTTTAGATAGACGAAGGTGAGGTGCAACGTCATTTGGAACGACGTCATGTGGAACGAAGTGAGGTAGAACAAGCCAGACATCAGTTAGAACTACGTTAGAAGGATCAGTGTCAGATAGAATTACGTAAGGTGGAACAACGCCAGATGGGAGAACTCCAGGTGGAGCAAAAATTGGTGGAACAACGTCCGGTAAAACAACTCCAGGTGAAAGGACCTCAGATGGGAGAACGTCATATTGAACGTCAGGTCGATCAAAATCGAGTGGAAAAAAGTTCGGTAAAACAAGTTCAGGATGAAGGACGTCATTCTTGATCTTAAACGTGCGACATAGGAGCAGTACACATCATTCGACGTTAATGGAAAAATGTAACGTTAAACTTTAAACGATGTTAGTCAGAAACGTACATGTGTAAAGACTCGGTCAGAACAAAAATTCCGAAATGTTGATGCTATTACAAATAATAATACCAGCATGACGTCGAATGTTATCGTTAATATGAAATCGGCAGCTCATAAGCGGCCGGTGTTTGTTATATAATTACTAGATCTTTATTGATCTTTTACTTTAAAAGGCAAAACAATTAAATAATTAAATACATACACATTTGTCTTAAAATAAACATGTTCGTTTTGTTTTGATAGTTTTTGTCGTTTATCCATTATAAAGTTGTCCACGCGTTTTACGTATCGAACCTCCACATTAAAATGTGCTTGTTGAAAGTTTTTCTTTATGACAAACCGATAAAAGAATAAATTGTATTAATTTGGGACAACTGACTAAGTTTGGCTAAGAGAGCTACACAATTTAACACACTAGTTATCTGTAGCGCGTTTCATTACTATGGTCAAATTTGTCTTTATGTGGCGACACGACCATATTACCCTAATTCAAATCAGTAAGCATACATAGCATAGCTAATACGACATGAATATGAAACTGATGGTGACGACAAAAACGATTAGACGATGATGATGATAATAATGTGATTATGATGAGCGACAGCACATCCCAGTAGCAATGATCAATTACATACTGTACAATCGTTTCATTTCGTCTGATTTTCACGTATTTTGCAGCCCGAATAAAGAGCAAGTTGTTTACCCCGCCGAAATTTTCTTTCTTAAAAATTTGATACAAAATAACATAAATGCTCGAATTTAAGACCGCGCGATTACGCCGGTTTTCGAGAATGTGGACAACATGCATTGTTTCCGACACGTTTGTGGATGCTTCAAATACTACTTGGCGCACGTATTTTATTTCAAGAGTGTTTAAAAATATCAATATAAAAGTTGTGCCGCCATAAGCGAAAAAAAGATATACTATGATCATTCAAGAAAAACAATTTTACACTGAATTCATCAAATGGTTGTTTTATTTCAGGCGCAAGTCTTTGCTGCTATCAACAGCTTAAATATAAATAAAGCGAAAGTCCAGTTGCGACAGCAGAAGGAACACTTATTAGCAGCCCGAGGTCCTTTATTTATGCCAAGTGACGAATTGCCAAAATCAATACACAGGACATTACAGAAACACATAACAAACACAAAACACTCATGGATAAAACTGGGGTCACCGCCTTGAAACAGTCAATGCAAAGCATTGGGGGTTTAAACTGGTTAATGTGCGCACGAACCTCACACTAATGACTTGGCCCCGATTTATTCACAGGTTGCTATGGGAGAACACGATCATACGAGCTCTTAACCACACGTCAAAATACCAGGAGTCATTGAAGATGTTGAGGATCGCAAATGTAAATGCAAACGACAGTTTTCAGTTTATGTAGATTGTTGGGGAGATGGAAATACCTACCAAAGCCACCGATGGAATTTGGATTATAATTTTACATCAAATTGCAATGTACGAACACTATGAATACGGAATATTTAATTCCAATATGTTGCAGTAGTAGGTACTTAAATCCAATGTATATCTAAATGGATTTGGACATATATTTTTGTTACTATACTTTATTGTACGCAGTACATGTTCGCAGAGTCATACCACAGTAAGTATAGTTTAATCATTATTAATTGGTGTTCTATAGATGTTAAAGGCCTAGGGTAACCTTTCTTTATTCGATCTTCCCACAAACACAAATACTGGGGTATTGTACTCATGTGTATTGGCACCATGCTGTGGTTATAGTGTGTTGACCATTATCATCTGAGATCAATACACTGAATTACCGCTGGAGTGTGACTGACTGCATTTTTAAAAAAAGTTGTATATTGCACTCTTATCAGATAAATTGAAAATCTTTATTTAGGTGGATTCAAAAATTACAACAATAAATAATAATAACTTTAATTAAAATGATATTGCTAGCATAATTAACACAATGTTGCATACGTGTATTTTTGCTTATTCGATTATTAGTGACAAACATTAAAATGAAACATAATTATCACCACTATTAAAACAATGATAATGCTTTGATATACAAACTCTGGGTTAGTGTCACCTTTATAAACCATAGCGTCCAATGCACAGGAAGTTATGGCATGACAAAACTGATAATTTGTTTCAGATGTCTTGCTGTTGTTTGAGTATAGCTAATCCCTGTCAACCGTTAATATTGATTTAGAGTCTATTATTCAAGACATGGAATAATTGTATAGTCTTATTTTATAGTCTGCAGTGAAATAATAATATACCTTGCAATATATGAAACATTAACATTTGACACCATACACTCAATGTCAAGTACCCAATACTCAGTCAGTATCATTTTAAGAAGTAATCAGTGCATTCAGTTGCAAAATATATATACTAAATTTTAACACGGCACGCGCCAACCTTCATATACACAAAGCAGAAAATCAAGTATAGGTTATTTTGTAACAATTTTGGGCGGAGCTTAAACATTCGAAGCACGCGCTACGAAATAATCACTTCCCCGACAAATGTGCGATACACTTACCCTCAGTGTGATTATATATAAATATCACACACTTTTCGAGAGTAGACAATACGTTGTATCAAGCGGTTTAGATAATAATACTGGCATATACTAACAATTAAAGCAGGGCATATATAATGGGAAAAAAGTGTACGCATTCTGAGATAAAAATCAATTTATTATATAGGTTGTGTTTGTTTTGGCCTTTTTCCTGTTTACATTCTTACGTCCGAATTGTGAGTATTTGTTTAATCATAGTTTTACAAACGACCCTTTACCAAGCATGATAGCGCAGTTGGTTAAGCGCTGTCTACTGTCATTTCTTCTTATGGCTCCTAAGTCCTGAGTTCGATACCCGCTTGGGGTTTTATTTTTTTCAGGCTGTTTTGCTAATTTGTTTTTATGAAATAATATAATTTATAGCGCAAAAGGAGCCAATTTTTCGTTGACATAGTCCCTTTAAACAAATATCCATGAACACGTTTGTCAGAATGCTTTGGCCACGTGTCATATATTGTTTTATTACCGCAAACAAATTGCATTTTTAATGTATTAACTATTTTATAACACCGTCAGTATTTTGTTAATTACATCTGTTCCCATACATTTTATTATAAAACATTACATCTATAGAATACAAATGCGAGCGAAACAGCTTTCTGGTTTCTGCCCGGTGCCACTCCGGTGTGATCAACAGAGGCATGTTGTCTCTTGTTGGAAATGTAATCTGCACTGTGTCTAAATTAAATCTGGGGGCTGATTTAGTCCGACTTCAAATGTGAGACCAGCGGATAAATACTGTCTCCTATATTTTCTCATACGACATAAGTCTTATATATTCCACAGTCGCATTATAGCTGAACATTTTCGAAATGTAATTGATAAGATGTGTGTTGATTTCAAGTATTTCCAAATTGATGTCTTACAAAGTTACTAAATGCAAACTCTATTAGCTTGTTGCATAAATATTATAATTTGTGTGTACTATTAACTGAAAAATATATTGTGACGCGCCATGAGAAAACCTGCATTAATATATTATGTTACGATATACGGTATTTTAAATAGATCTATTTTTATTCGTAAATAAAAATTCGTGTCTTTAGTAAAACGTCTAGATTTTGCTGGCATATGTAACGATTCAGTATGTAAAGTGCGTTATTTTGATTTACCTCAATACATTAATTATGTAACCTCGCACTGCGGGCTCGTTAAATAACTGACATATTTCGGTAAAAGTATGCTACAACTATTACATGTACTTATTTCGGAAGTAAATAGCTCGCTAAATATGCGTATCCAATAAAAAGTCATTGTGAACTTCTTTTAATTTAAATCAAAATATATGGTAAAAGATAATAGCGTTTAGAAAGTGCATTTTGTTTCGACCGATTTTTTATGTAAGATTTTGTACATACATGTTATTAAATTATAGATCCTTATTTTCCATCAAACGTACTTTCAAAGATCTTTAAATGCAATAATAAATATTCTCTTGATTGTGTTATCATGTATAGTATTCTCAGTCTTGTTTATGTAATATATTTCGTAATTAAACATTACCACTTGTATTTGTATTCGATTCCGTAAAGCAGAACATTGACATTGACCCATTTTCAAGTGAACTTATATTAGTTTAAATGGATTATTTATATATAAAAAAATCATTACATTCTTTCACATGAAGATTTTTACAACTTGACAGTTTCAATAAGCATGGGCTTAGTAAAAAGAACGGACGAATGAATACCTAGATGCAATAGATAGCACTGGATCATACCAATTATTTTCCCAAGAGATTACAGAATGCGTTATACATTAATACGCAGTAGACGTTAAATAAATTAAGGTAATTTAAATAATTGGTGATAGTTTAAATACTTCCAGCGTGACCCGATGGTTTCTAAGGTAATGGATGTATGTCAGTCTGTGGTAACTGTGGCAACCGGGAGGCGTGTAATAAGATCACTGGTGCCTGTGAGAACGGATGTGACGCTGTGTACCAAGGGACGCTGTGCACTCAAGGTACACGTTGACTTCGTTTTCGTTTAAGTTACCGCTTTCATATGCACCCATCTTTGATACAAGTTCATAAAACACACGTTTTTGAACAAACGATCGGTTATCAACACTTGGGCTTATAAATGGTCATATATCTGTATACATTAATTTAGATATTATTTTTTTAATTCATTGTCCATAACAAACTGATTACAAAAATGACAAAAAGTAATCCGATATTTAAATACATGTTATTCCGAAACTACTTACGATATATAACATATTGTCGAATACTTATATGTAATGTGAACTTTTAAGAAACATTTTTTTAGGCATATTTTGTTCGGTTTGATTAGTAAAACCTGGGGCTTGGCGTGCGCCGAGACGTGTGGCCTATGCGCACTGAACGCACCATGTGGCTCGGCAACTGGTGCCTGTCCTGGCGGGTGTGCCGCGGGGTGGCAGGGAACCAATTGCGACACAGGTACGCTCCATCTCCGTTGATTTCAGTTTGTTTAACCTATTGAGCTTACTTTAATCTTTAAATTATTAAACTGTAATTCAAGTTTAAACATAGGCATTTGTGTAATGCACATGTTAATTGATTGAAATACACTGCTTTTTGCAGCAGTGGTGTTGCACTCCCAGATATTCAAAACTTTGAAATGCCAACAAGAATCGTTGTTAAATAAATAATTAATTGTCAGATCATGCGATTGTCATACTGGTAAAAGATACAGAAACGATACAAACCTACTTAAACCAGTTCGGTTTTTCTACCCAGTTATTTAAATACATAAGACTAAAAGTTGAGATCATATGCGATTAAAAGTTATAACAACGCAGCAGAGTATTGCTTTACCTATGTTTGAGATTTCACCTCATTTAATGCTTTGATACACACATAGGTACCACTGAACATTAGCACACAGACATGAACTTCTTGACTTGCACTCTAACAAATATTGTCAAGGGAAAACTGTGTTGCCACTATTTATGCCTATTGAACTCCATATATATAATTATGTATAGAAAATAATACAATAGTTAGTTTTAAGTTAAGCATTTAAGTTCTCGTAGTATGCTTTGAAGTAGACATAGTAAATGTAGATACTTTGCGCATTTGCATTAATTGTACCTATGTCCCGTTTTGTATTCTCTCAAAAATTCATAACAATCATGGTTACATAATACGAATTTTCAAATGTAATACAAGATGCTTTTTCGCTACCGTTCTCAAGATAAAATTGTTCCTAAAATTATGATTACATGGTCTTTATTTATTTTTTGTGTGTCCCTTATTACTATATATAGCAGCTATTATACGGCACAAACCTATAAATTAATAATTAAATATTTATTAAGTTTTCTTCACGTAACAATAAATGATTCCTTATAAAATCTCACAAGTTGTATTTCATTTTAAGTAGTTTGATTTTTAGATAATGTTATAAATGTTTAACCTAAAATATAATAATTTTATGTGACGAGACTGCATATGGTTATGTCGACCATACCAAAACAAAACCCCTTATTTTGGAACCCATAGCAGTAATAATTGCTTTAATATGACCTGGCATAAGTAGCTGTTGTGCATGAATAACTAGATATAGAGCAGAAGGAACGTTGTGTTGCAGCTTGTAATGCGTTTTTCTGGGGAATCGGATGTGCTCAGACCTGCGGCGCATGCGCATTTGGAGTTGCTTGTGACACCACTACCGGTGCGTGTCCAGGCGGATGTGGGCCTGGATGGGAAGGACTCAACTGCGACTCAGGTATCAGTAATCGAAAACCTTATGCAAATACAATGTCATGTTGTGCAATGCCTGAAATGGATAATCATTCTTATCGTATTTTGTTTGAATACATGGAAGTAAATTTGCAAATATATCTATGTATATAATTTGCACACATATCACACAAGGAAGGCACATATGCATTTCAATAAGTATAACAATATGTGTTCTAAAAGATTTGTTTTCAAAATGATACACATTTACATATTAACAAACATAATTGAAATTATGTTGTAGTGGTGCAAACAACAACAGAGGCAGCGCCTGTCACAACAACTCAGCTCCCGACTGACTCCCCCAGCACATGGGTACCTAGCACGCACCATCCAACCACGCAACAACCAACAACGCAGGCTCATACGATCACTGACGCACCAACAACGAAGCCTCCGACAACTCCGCCCCAAACCACGGTCGCTTCCACAACCCTAGCGCCAACAACAGACGCTCCCACCGACGCTCCGACAACTCAACCACAACCCACAACACTCCGATCCACAACACATGTACCGATTACTACCAATACACTATCGCAAGCAAAACACAAGGTAGTTAACTCCTACGGAACTAATACTAAATTGCGATTAAATTAAGTTGTCGTTATTTGTCCAAAAAAGATGTGATTAATTGATGTTCCATTTATATTATTACAACATGTATATTATAAGCAGGTATTGTGTATGCATCTATACATTAAAGATGTATTGTACAATATCAGCTCACAAGACTATGCAAGTGAATACTTAGGAGTCCCTTAAATAAGACCTTAAGTTGTATTCAGCCTCAAAAATACACATGTCTATTTAAGATCGGCACATCAGGCCGGGTTTGCTTTATAGTACAAAAATGACATTTTGACTCGGGTTGCGAATTATGTTTAAATAAAACTAAATTCTTTAAAAAAAAACAACGTTAAATACATAAAAAATACAAGAACAAACGTCTACTTTTGACGAGCATTTCGTTAGGTAGGATGGGTTTTGTTTCGCATCTACAAAAATTGAAAATCATTTTTCCCGTGTTACGAATTTCTACGGTGGCTAAGAGGTGACATGAGTGTGTTTTAATATCGAGATTGACGACGCATCAAATCGTGCCATCGAGATAGCACGCTGTGGTCTGCACAGGCTAATACGTGGCGACACTTTACGCACATGCATTAAGACCGATTTTCCCACGACGTGCCTCAAATTATGTTGCTTTTATGTTAGTTCAAAGCAATCCAAGGCAACTGGCGCGATCGGGTTAACAGTAGCGGGTGTGGTGCTCGATATTATGTTGCTTTGTTTTGGCGCTGCATTTGCTAATGTTGCTTTAAAATTCGGCGTCTTGAAGCCACGGCGTAGCAATTTGCCATCAGTGCCGTAGAATACACGGGACTTTTGCGAATATTACGACGAATGAGTATTTCATTTAATAAATACTTGAACACTAATCAAGATAAAGTGCAGAATCAGAATTTATATTTGTATAATGTATTATATTTATTATATATCGGAATATGATATAAAAAGTGTATGCATAAATGGAAAGTCATCCGGAAATTATTAAATGCACGGATGCGCTGTTGGACAAATTGTTTGTGTGCCATTGCCTACCAAAGTTTGCTTGTAACGGGTAAATAGGTGGGGAATTGTTGTTTTTAAAAAAAAATAAAAATTATTAATGATCTATTTAGCGTCAAAATATAGCGTATAACACAGACATTGTTTTTGGTAAAATAATCAAGTGTCAGTTGATATAACGAGACCTTGCTAGCAACTACTTTCGAAATAATTGACGGGTAGGGGCTGGTTATTGCGGTAATAACCAACAGTTTGGAGTTCCGATGCGTGGCGATATCCCCGAGTGGTTTGATAACAAGCATCGGAACGACAAACCGTTGGTTATTACCGCAATAACCAACGCTATCACGTCAATTATTTCGATTATAACGCGATCTTAAATAAAATTCGTCTGTATTTTTAAATGTTTTGAATGAGAACTATATTTTTCTATACCCCGCCCATTTTCCGCAAAATATTTTCACACGTGCGTTTCAGTGACGTCGTCAGTAAATCATAACAAATAAAAATGACGTCAGCTTCAATGATAAAAATTCATACTTATTGATAAATACATTGAACGAATTATGCTCACACGCGCAAATGAAAAGCGTATTAACAAAACGTAAACGTTTTTGTGAACTTAATATAAAATATGTAGTACTGGGATACAGTTGATTTAATAACCCAATGCAAAACAACCAAAATGAAAGAAGAGTAATGCTTTTATTAAACCCAAAGAAAAAATTAAAATGTTCGGAATTTAAAAAAAAACTGGTTGGATTTGACAAAGAAAAAACTTGTGAGTTTGAGCAATGGCAAACAAAGTTAATTTTAATGTTGGCCTTGTATTCGGAAACCACTTTTTTTATGTATTCCAGTGTCCACTCAACTGTAAATGTAATAATAATTATATAAAGATGACGTTATAATATGCATGACATAGAATGATGTATACATACTGTAATAAAACATAAAGAGATGATGTCGTCGTGAAGAGAATAATTATTTCATGTATGGCAATCAGCTGTAATTGCGCCAAATACTATAACTGTGAGGTATTACAAATGCTTAAATAAGCATGCAAGTATATGTAGAATACATATGAAACAGTTTGTTTTTTTTTCGCAACATTTAATATTTGGTGACATTTAGCAGCATTTAATCGAAATGCTATTACGATGAAAATGTTCTAGTTGTGTTCACCTTCTGGTTATCATTTTACTTTGACCTACATGTGGTATACGTGGAATCAATTTCGCGAACAGGTTTTGATGATTCCATTTAAAGGTGTATAGCGGTATTAAAATTGTACAATTGAATAAATAACAAAAAACACATACATTAAATAATTACGACTAATTCTGCCGTCACAGAGAATTATTGGCAGAGTATGGGATTAACACGTAGCCCATGTACAGCTGAAACTGATCTTACTTAACTGTAATGTAGACACGCTCGTTATTATTACTTTGTATTTGTATTGTCTATCAGATAATACATTGTAATTCTGTTATCCGAGAAAGACACCCACTCACCAGTACTATTTTTTTGCTTAATGTACACAAGGGAATAAGAGAAATAATTGTTGCCATTAATAGAACAATATCAATTGGTTAATTTGGTAACCTGTGAAATAATGGAATCCTATAAATATAACATTCAATTTTCTTTACGCTTCAATCATACAACCTTGTTACAGATAACCGATTTGCTTTCAGCTTAAATGCATGCGCATGCGCAGATACGTATATAGGACGTGTATGCAAGTAGCTTTTTATGGTATATGTAGCAATGCATTGCTTGATTTTGCTATGCTTATAACTAGTTCCTATAACCGATAGTATATGCCTACTAGCGAACAATCAATATCTGCTTGACAACAAATAAAGGTATTACCACAACAACGTCATCTCCAACAGTGGCAACGACTACTTTCGGACCGCTGACAACCAATCCACAACAACGCAGCCGACAACAACGCCTGGGATCGCTGGAACAACTGCGGGTCCCCCCGTGACGACTGCAGCGGACAAAACTTCAGGGACCACGCGTTCTACCGGCGCTGCCTCCACCTCTACGCCATCCGGCAACACACAGTCGACCAGTACTCAAGCTCGAACCATGACGATTTTCGGTGCGTCTGCCGTAGGACCAAACTATGTGCTTAATAAATATAGTGTTAGTCTTGGGGATGAATATGCTTGCACATGTACTTTGGCGGATCAGTTAACATTGGATGTAGAGCTTTACTTGTATGGCTGCGTAACCATATACATATTGGTATATTTAGTTTAAATCTATTTATTTTAGCTCGATTGCATCGAAAGTCTAAGTCTTATAGAGACACCCTCCGTCCGTTTCCTGGGTAGAACCAGTACTTGGTGTCTTTGGGGGAGATATTGAGAACGCTCCCAGTGTGGTTTGAACCCGGGACCTCCCGATCGCTAGGCGGACACCATATTCACTACGCCACCGCGACCTATATGGTATATTTGGAATCTTCTACATAGTTAGTTGTCATTGTGATCATACACTTTGAGAAAAACAAACACCTTTAAAGTGTTTTAACGTAAAAGTAAAAATGTGACACTAGATACTTGCAAAAAGCTAATTTATTCATAAGAAACATTATTGCATTTTCGAAATATATATTCTGGTATGATACAAGTAAACACTATGTACATATATTAGTTGAAAATAACATATCTATTAATATTGGATGCACATTTCATATATCTGAATATTTTATTTTTTTATATAGATATTTTAAGTATTTTGAAATATTAATTGCACAACTGCACTGAACGCATTATGACTATGCGATATAACAAACTGTCATGATTAATAATGCCGAAGAATGATTTAATACAACGTAAAACTGTGTTGAAATTATTATTTTTTTATTTTATTTCCAAATCCCTACAATGGTGCTCCATCCACCAATCATGTCATCACGCTTCTGATGGCCCTCGCCGCGTTCTGCGCATGCGCATGGAGTCACGTGGTCTTCTGAAAACCAATCGTACTGGACGTGGCTGTTAAGCATATATACACGCTCTCGGTCAACCATTACTACAGCGTTTTCTTCGACAAGGATGTGTTTATGACAGTAAAAAATCAACCCAGTTTTTTACTATGAGACTATCATCCGCATCTTGATTTAGAATTTTATATTAGGCGTCAATGGCTAATAAACACGTTTGATAAATTTCAAATGTTTGTTGCACTGATTTGACATGTTAAAATTCGATGTATAATTAACATTAAAATAACAATTTTTTTATAGTTTAACATGTGTTATCATGACTTCAGCGCACATAAATAACAATTTGTATCAATAAAATCAATAGCTTAGCTTGTAACGATACAATATGCAAATCAAATGGGTTATTCTTAATCCTGTTTTAACAATCTTTAACAATCTGTAATTTCCACAAATAAACAATAACACCGTGAATGTTTTAAGTTTAAGTAAAGTATGTTGGACACAATTTCAACACGTAAATCAAAGGCAAAAACCAACCAATATATAGTTTTTCTGAACATAACAGGTATTGCACTCATTATCTATAATCCAAACTGTTATTATATTCTATAAAACAGAAGAAATCTTACCAACAAGGACATACAAATTTTATTCCGACACAGTGATCATACTCATAATCATGGCCACTTGTGACGTCATGAATGATTCGGTTTTACAGTACTGCCTGTCCTTAATGTTATATCTTCCGGATTATTCATATAATCTTGAAATCATGTTATACAGAGTTATGTTGAGACCTTGACACTATGATCTTGGCGAAATTCCGTATCTTTTAATCAAAGTAAAATAACTAGTACATTCATAGAGGGGTTTTAAACACATTCATATAATATGAACATGCACCAGATGTGCATACAGATTAACAGTGCAAAATGCACATCTCTCAGTGACTGGGAAACCCATGCGAAATGCGATATTTGCGCGCAAAATGGAGAACGATAGCAAAGAAATGTTCGCCGATGCGATTTTACGTCGCACCGAAATTTCTGAGTAGGAATTGAAAAACGCTGCCGTAAAATACACAATGCTCGGTCTGGTTTACAGTTTTTTTCACTTTGCGGTGAGATATTATCCATTAAATTAATTCGGCAGTCTGAAATATCAATATCAACAGACGCTCATTACACCTCGAACTGGAAGCGCGAGCCCTGCATGGTGTATTTTTCTCCATTAAAATGGAATTGCTGTAAATCCCATAAAAATCAGAGGAAATCCAATAGATTTTTGAAAAAGCCCATACATTTTTGTAGAGATGAGAAATTATCTCATACGCAAAAATTCTTTCCCAGTCTCTGATCTCATGTGCCTTTTCTGTCCATGTTTTTTCGCTTGTACCAGGATGATGGTGCCTTTCGAATCGGTGCAACAAATGCCTTTTGTTCGAAGTCAATAGACGCGTACTGACATTTCCCCATATCGCCGAACGTGTTGCCTTTGCTGCCAGTTAGATCACAGTCTGGTTTCGAAGTATTGATCAGGTCAAGATCTGCATATTGAAGGTCCGGGATATTCGAATTGGCGAACTAAAATTGATAAAATTAGGTGAAAGTTTAGTTATATACTATAACTGACATATTCGGGTTTTGATGGCCGATCAGGAAAGAAATTGTAAACTACTAGAGCATTTCTTGCTGAGGGGCGTATCTTTCTAAAGAGACCATATTTGAAACGTCTGAAATAAAGGAAAGATCAAATAACGAAATGATATTTTGTTATTTAAGTATTGGATTACACGGAGATGTGATTTGCAGGTTTCAAACCTTATCACACAGTAGCTTGTCGTCCAATGAAATGTCTGTGTACTGGTTTTCTGATGGTGGACATGCGCATTGCGGGACATCCGGTAGACGTCGTTTAGAACGCCGCTTGAACCGACTGCTCTTTCGTCCTGGCTTATTTTGGAATGCAGTTGAAATTTCGTCGTATACATTAGCTGTAATATATTACATATTAAAAAAATCTCATTAATACCGTTTTACGTTGCCTAATTCTATTTGATATGTTTCCTGTATGATTTCCAACATATTTTCATGACTCTTGACCTATTTTGATCAAAACATGTTTATATTTGGTCGTTTAAATGTTTGAATATACATCATTTACAAATGCAACTTAATTTAAGTTAAGCAACGGTAGCATACGCATACCTGATGCCGGCTCTTCTTTGCTTGTACTGAAAGTAAAACCAAGCATGGATATCTATGATACTTATGAAAGAGTCTCTGAAACTTTGGAAAAAGTGAGTTCGTGTAAACGAGCATCAACTAGTGCCTTTTGCAGAAAATGTTCGTGCATTTCGTTGATTAAGAGCTGCATATGACTAAGTGTATACGTTATCATTTCAATTCCTAATAGGTTATATAAAAGTTCAACTTGAAAACCTTATTTCTCTCAATTGCGTTTTCTGATGTTAAGATTCATTTAAAATGCTTTTAATTCGAATCAAAATCAATTAAAAATAATAATTTAATTTCCCGCTCCATAAATAATTATAAATGATCGCAATGACTCTGTATGTACTTGACTAAAACTTGATATTTAGTATTTTACACAAGAAGGAAACAACCACATGGACAAGTGATATAACGCACTATGTTTATTTTTGTCAAGTGTCATCACGTTACACAATTGGCAAACATATGTTAAAACATATTACTAATCAAGCAAGCAAAAGAGAAATGATACAATTACCATACCCTTCGTGTGTAGTATTTCCGGACTTCAATTCTTTTGGTTTCGGACGTTTACCTAGAAAAAAACATAACTATCATCATAATTACCACCACCACCACCACCACCATCATCATCGTCGTCGTTATAATCATCATCACCATCATCAATATCGTCGTTGTCATCATCACAATCATCATCATCGTCATCATCACCACCATCATCATAATAATTATAATCATCATAATTATCATCACAGTTATCATTATCACCATCATCATCAGCATTCATATTGTCATCATCATCATTAATATTGTCATCGTCATCATGATGACAGACGATATGGAACAATTATAAGTACACAACAAAGTCGATTATGAACTGCACTTTACTTTCTCAGCGTACTTTGGTGATCAACACCTCAGTTAGTTTAACCATGTGTGTGCGTTCAACCAATGCCCAAATAACACAGGACCGTGAAGACAATATCAACCACAGAGTGAAATTAGTACAATAGTGTTTCCCACAAATAACTTACCCTTAACGCGAACGACGACCACAGTCCCAGCAACAATCAAGGCGACCAGCACCACGCAAACAACAACGACAATTATGGTTGACTGACTTATTAACGGCTGCGTGACGTCATTGCTGCTTCCCAGAACAGGATCTTGACCTTTGGTCACTGGTATGGTGTTCTTTGTGGGTGTGGTTGCTACGGTTTTAGATTTTGTTGATGCAACAGTTCTCGCATTGGACTGTATCTGCTGTGTAGGTGTGCTAGAGGGCGTGGTCGTTGTGGCGGTTGTATTCTCTGAGTTAGACATTAAATAGATGGCTCAATAGAATGTGAATGACCAATTGAACACAAATTGATCATTTCAATACATAAGAAAACACTTTGGACTACAGTGTTGTATTAAAATCGAAATACGAAATGCATTATTTTCTTTAATGTTAACATATTCTGCACGGAATAAGGATCCACTGTAATAGCCTGGGTCTGTCTGGATCAGGATATGAAGGCAAGATTATGACTGAATACACAAATGCAGACCTCAGAAAGTGATATTACCTCTGAAAAAATAGTTATAGTTAAATGTCCACCTTCCACTTTGGTGTGTGACTCCAGATGCCCAACAATCAACATAATATTCCCCATTGTCACTTGCGGAAATATTGGTTATTGTTAAACGGTTCCGCCCTTCCTGGTATTTGTTAGTGGGGTTTAGTTGACTTATGATATCTATCCCATAAAGCCATCTGTAGTTAGTTTCTGGAATGATCGATCGGAAGAACTCGCTTGGTTCAAAGAGCAGCACTAATCTGTTTCCTTCTATTGTTCCGGTAACATTTCCACATGATTGAAAAGAGTGAGCTGTAATGAATTAAAACCGATACATATAGTACACACATCGAACCAGTTGTGATATAAACTTAACTGTATAGGGTATAGACGTTTAAGTGGTTCGTACTTGGAAGCACAACAAGAAATTAACAATTGTAGCATGCCAACATATTTGTTTTTATAAATTTGTTTATCACATGCTTTAGAATCTACCATGTGTTCCGTGTAATACAGCCATTACGAATATTTTTTATCTAACACAAGTGTACGATAACATTTTGAGGATTTTCTTTGGCTACATATTCTTTGACTGACCGATCGCATGACTTTATTTTGGTGAAATGACGTCATCACCATAAAATGACGTTACGTCAGTACACAACTTTTTAGATATATCAACATCGTTTGGTAACAGTATAACGTTTTGTTTTGTTTAAAAGCATGTGATAAAAAAGATCTGACACCAACGGCTCGCTTACCAACAAAATTCCTGAACTCGTTTTAATAAAATATGTTATGACATGACAACTCGTGTCAGATCCTATATATCTTAAATGTATACTTACTCTCAGCTTGCACACCAGCGTGTATGCAGAATAACGCAAGCAACAGAAACGATTGTATCCGTATCCTCTGTTTATATTTCTCATACATATTTCCAAGAATCCAATAGACGAACCGACATGTATTTGACTAGTTTAAACTCTTATGAATTATTTCACACATGATACACATATCAGTCAGATACTGTTTGAACAGGATATGAAACGCGTCTATTATTATTGTTTTATCTCCCGGAAACATCCGAACTGCGTGCAGTGATTATTCAAGATACTAATAAGTATTAGAACTAGTTAGCCAATGCAACAGTAGCATGTATAACAAAGGCACTATTTTTTATTTTACTTAGGACGTAAATACAATTCAGCGTAATTATTAAAATATTTAAAATAAAAAGACCATGCTATATTTGTATATGAATAACATAAATTCTATTATGTAAACATTGACACCAGTACAAAGCCCCAAAATAAAACCGTTATGTGTCATCTAATATGCCATACAACACAAAGTAATGAATACGAATCTATGCGAATATTCAAATAAATATATTGAGCGATTATTCTAATAGCTAAATTTGTATTCGATGCGATTCGACTGTATGCAACGGTACTATGTACAAGCTATGATTTAAATCATAGGCAAATAAAAAAGTGTGCGTCATATCCTTGAAATAATAAGTGTTGAATGGTGATGTATGGTTGATTTCCGCGCTGTTATTAACGTGACAGTTTCACAGTTTGGGGTTGGGAAATATGTCTCTAAAAATTGAATTTTAAATCAGAACATTTTGTCTGTTATGCTTTTCTGGTTACACAACATAGATATTCCGCACTCCGCACAGGCTAATCCAGGACGGCACTTTCCACTTTTATGGTATTTTTTGTTTCTAGGAAGTCTCTTCGAAAGATTAATCCACTGTAGGTGAAAATTGCCGACCCGCATTAGCCTGTGCGGTCTGCACAAGCTAATCCAAGACGACACTGTGCGTACACACATTAAGCCCGGTTTTCCCACGACGCGCCTCATATGTATTATGCCTTTGGTATAAAAAAATTACTAGGGTATGTCTACCAGGTACAAAATTATTCTCGAAAAAATAACATATATTCGTCAAACGTTTAACTTTGCACAAGCAATGTGCTTTCAAACATTGAAATATAAATAATAAATGTATTATAGAACAGGAAAAAGCAAGTTTTATAAAATTATTTCTCACAGCCCAAAACTGTGAAACTGTCCCTTTAACGTACTTTTTCCGCAATCAATGTCCCGTTGTAGAGGGTGCAGAGCGTTTCAGATAGGGACTTCAAACTAGCCGCCTAAAATCGACATGATGGCCATATCACTGCTATAATGCTGATAAGAAAACTGGTTAGTAATTGTATAGCCTATGGATGATCATTTATACTCAGCTCTAGTTATAATTTGATTAATGCAGAGCCAGTTCTGAGATCATCCAGATATGGATTCCAGAACGTATGATACAGCACACATATGCGTCTGATTACAACTCGCAGTTATACAAATAACCCTAACAAACACTAGTTGTGTAGCGATATTAGAAATCCATATCGCGATATATTGTGATAATTCATAGTATTTCGAAATACGACATTATGTATGTACTATGCTTAAAACTGTTCAAATCATTATAATTAGACCAATATTTTATAGGGTGGTTTTATAATTGCTTTCCTGTGTTGATCAGGTGCTAAAACAGCAAACTATAAACATCCGGCAGCAAAACAATACAAATATCAACATCACTCTCAATCCTTCGCTTGTTATCGCTGTACACAATAGTTATAACTTACTTTTGACAAAGAGTACTTTTATATATTTTGTTCTTAATCATCCGTTTGTGTATTTGACGTTACATATGTTTATTTTCACCAGAAACAATGTATCATGCTTAATGTTTTATTAAGCATTATCATTGTAAGCGAATTTTGTTATACTGCATATGACACGAGAGCAGACATCTGGGCCGTGTTCACGAAGAATCTTTAGTTTTGAATTGTACTTGACTTGCTTTTTGAAAATTTACCTATTTTCCTTAATATCTAAAAAAACTAAAGTATTATTTTTAAGTTTTTTTCCTTAATTATAGCATCAATTAAATCACTGTCAACCAGATACCGTTCAAACACGGTAAGTTTACTTTCTTGTTGTAATCATTCCGTTTTAGTGTAGTTACGCCTAACTAATTTACATAAACCGGATACAAACGCTAAACATTTTACCGCTTAAATTTTTGCTTACATTTTATGTTAATTGCTTAATGATGACTTAATTTTGGAGCTCGAAGAGTATATTGTTAGGTCACACCTCTTGTCGTGTCAATATGATACACATATAATAACATTATGAACATATTTGATTAGTGATTTAGTGTATTCGAATAAAACACGTGCCTTCACATTATGCCACTAATGGAGCCAGATTCCACATCTCGATTTCAGCGTCAATACATCCCGTTCCTTTATAAATTGTGTATCAAAATAACGAGAGAAATATACCTAATCGGATGCCATATATACTCCATCGATAATATTTGTATTCACGATGCATTTATTAAATATTTCTCTTACTTATTAAACACACTGTCCCAACTCCATATTTTTAGCTCCATTGTTATTTATAACCGCCTCTTTCCGTAACAACCCGGGTGTTGCCGATGTCTAATATTCTGTAACGGTCGTTGCATACCAGTGCGGCCTGGTCTTGGAAGTATCCGTACGTCATCGTAAATGGTGACGTCATTAGGAAAATACCTCGTCACAGTATAAAACCCCGAATTTGAAGATCCATCGGTCAATCTCTTAAACATCCGAGGTGACAACGTCGCAATATTTAAAGGCTAGGAAGACAACTTACTAGCCAGGTTAATCTCAGCTCCATAAATAAATGCCTTACTGACAGTCATACCATTATACGATTTAAATTATTATACAAATACAGTCCAGGTATTTGTCTATGTGAAGTAAAGATTTAAACCTACAACTCACATCCTTGATCTTGATACCCCACCCATAACGTCCCCAATACTGTGGTTTCTGGTGCTCTTGCATTATGTATTGTTGCTAGTGTGTGTACCGTATATATATATATATATATATATATATATATATATATATATATATATATATATATATATATATATATTTATATATTTGAAATGGAATATTACCTCAAAAGCAATGAATAAACTGGGACCAACTCCTCGTTTTATGTGTATGTATTGACGATTCCAGAAAATAGTATTTACGCGCTTACCGCCCTTGAGTACTCTCTAAATCCGCCATTACGGTACTGAAGAAAAATCAATACTGTACAGCTGAGCGATAAAAACTATCGTTTCTTTCTTGCAATATTTATGCTAGTTTTTTGTATTTCTTTGTGGTAATGCCTTATCAAAGGAGTGGTGGAAAGCAATGTGTTGTAGTGGGATGTACGAATAGTCAGAAAAAGCTTCACGATTGGAACATTTCATTGTGTAAAGAACATAACAGTAAACATAAAGACTGTCCGTGTTTACCGCCCTACAAACTCCACTGTATTCCAGCTGACGAAGAAAAAAGACGGCTATGGATTAAATCTTTTAACAGAAAGGACTTCAACCCAGCATCTAAGTCTTTGGTAATTATTTAAACCTATTGTAGTATCTAGTGTACGTGTGTATAAACACTATTCTTGTGTATAAAAAACTCTGCCTCAGAGGCTCAGTGAAATATGTTTGAACGACATTATACGTATAGTACTGACGATGTTTATTCTAAGGAAAGTAGAAATAAAAGCAATATGGACATGTTATAGATTCTGTTTGAAAATGGTACCTTGCATGCACTGATAGCAAACGAATAATATATCCTGCCTCCCCCCCCCCCAGGGGTTTAAAAATCTGTTAAAAGCCACTCGCCCTGCAGGGCTACCAGCTGACAAAATCAAGTCGCCCTTAGTTTGTACTTTGTTACTTCGTAGTCGCCCTAAGTTTCACAGTCACCCATACCAAGACATGATTTTTCTCCAAATATATTTTGAATATCAACGTTTATTGATATGTTTAGGGAAAATAAAAGCTGTCAATGAAAATATTACCCCCATGAGCGCACAAATCGACACAGCCTAATCACCTCTCTCCCAGACAAGAACCTGATTCAAAATAAGGGTGCTGATCTTAAAAGGGGTCACCTATTAGCCCGGAGCATTTGAGTCACCAATTCGAGTGGGCGAGTAAAATTTTACACCCTCCCCCCCCCCCCCCGGTTAAATTTTTCGATCTTTTGTAGTTTCACTATTACCATTGTTTATTGTAGTCATTCAGTAGATAATAATATTTTTCTTTGTCTTTCTTGTTTGCTCGGTTCACTTTGTTGATGGACGTCCAACCAAGGAAAATCCCATACCAATATTAAACATGGGTTATACAGTCCAAGACATGACTACACCTGCAAGAAGGCCACCATTGGTCAGGAAGTCATTGAACATGAATACTCATAGATCAGCTTCAGAGAGCAAACAGTTGTCAACTCTTGAAACATCCTGTACTTCAGACATTCTAACAGCAACCCCATTACCAGCATCTGTATTTAATTCAAATGTCAGCCAGGAATGTTCTTCTGTGTGTTGTACCCTTAATCCTGGTCAGTGTTACAACAAGCCAAAGATGGTAGATTCAAGCACCCAGACAATTGACATCGTTGCTTTAGACCACAAGTATGGATATACTAAAAAGACAAGGAATGCTTCATGCCAACAAACTTCAGCTGAATTTTCTATTGACAATGTCACTAATGACTCGGATGCAAGGTTTTACACTGGTCTCAGTTTGACAGTACTATTAACATTAATTTAAATGTAACACTGATCTACATTATTCATTAAAATGTGTACATTAATATTAATAAACATATTTCCCTGTCAGTGTTACTTTACTTTTAGACCCTACGATATACTGTAATACTGTAAAATATTTGTATCATGTGAGGATTTATTCTGTAAATTTTATGAGTTTGACACTATAATACTACAAGTAATTGGGTAATGGGCTACTATATGTATTTTATAAATGCATGTATATATTAGTGCTAGTAAGAATGAACAAAAACAACAATTTTAAAATCTCACAAAGTACAAGACTTTTACAGCAAATATATACAGTCTTAGTTTCAAGATTAACATCATTTGCAACATATTTTATTCAAATAATGTAAGCAACACAATAATTTTCTTAATTTTAATTTTTTATCACATCATCATAATTGCACATAACAAATATTACAAATCTTAAAAATTATACTAGTTGAAGTGTTAGTGGAGATAAATAAATAAAAAAAATCAAATGAGAAGCGAGTAAAAGTGAACAAAATAACTTTGGTTATACAAATCATTTCCTATATTCAATATAAGTAAACAGAAGTATATCAATATTCTGATGCCTGACGTTATTATTTAAAATAGTTTTTAATCTTAAATGAATAATTGAACAGTCTAAAAAATTGTTCGAATCATCTGCCTTACAGATGAGTTTCATTTCAATAGACTGATTTATTTTGAAGAAGTGTTGTGTTCCATCCTTACAGTAATATATATCACCAAGCCATCCACTGTCCACATAGTTTTTCCTATACAAAGATCTAAATGCTTTCATTTGTCTTCCATCATAGGCTTTTTTATGTATCATATAGTCCACAAGGTCTTCATATTCTAACCGTGGCCATTGATTTGGACTGTTCTTAGACCAGCTGGCATCATCTGGGGGTAATCCTAGAAAATAAATAAAACACCATAAACAATATACATAATCTAGGTGGTCACTAAAAAGGTATTTCAACAGTAGGCCCTTTAATAAAAAATGTCAATTACGTCAATAAGTAATGTATTCACCGAATCAAATATCCAAACTAGATTCTATCCTTACACAAAACGATGAAAAAGTCACTCGACAGTCGGTTGTTTATGTTTACATGTACATTGATCTTTTGACTTGTCAGCTGTCTAACGAGCGAATTCAGTAAACACATGCCACGAACATATTACAAGGGAGTTCAAACATCGTATTCCGTGAACATACAAAATTTAACTTACGAATTTCAGCGAGTTTTTCCATAATATTCTGAGAATCTTTTCAGCCAATTGACTTTCTGAAGTTTTATCTATTCTTCAGTACCGTAATGGCGGACAGGTCACATGACTAACAAAATGGCGGCCGTCAATTTGTCGATTCTGGAATCGTCTATACATTGAATCAGGCTCAACAACTTTACCAATAATTCTCCGCCATTTAACGGAGGTTGGTGGCTGAACAATATTTATACGTTTTTTTTTTCTAATACATCAACGTGAATACAAGTCTTTAACTTGAACGATACACACAAGGCACCTCCATGTGTGATATTAATTTCGGATACATCTGTATTCGGATATACACTTTGTACGAACTAGTGAATATATAAACAGGAATAGTATTAATTTTAATCTTTGATGAGATCTGAGCCGTTAAGTGGATAACTGAGTCAAAAAACGATTTGGTAAATGTGTCGGACATCTTTACATAATTATTATTAACTTATTTAATGTTTTTTTGTATTGAAATAGCTATTAAAGTAATTACAATATTTTATTTACAGTTACCATTTAGATTTGTTTTCATTTACTAATTGTATGTACGTTAGTTTCATCGACGACCACACAAATGCTTATAATTAGGTTTATTTCACAAGCACTACTCATTAATTATTATTAATGAAATCCGTAAATATAAGCAGAAATTTGCTTTATGTCCATAGATAAATATGTGCCAGAGTCAACCCTCTTTAGGCACTGACCAATCTGCAGTAGGTTGAACTGTATCGATTCAGTCGACAAGGAATCGAGACTCTTCATGAGATATTGCTTGCAAGAATATAATCTCCAAACAAGCGAAGCAACAGCATGTCGTAAACTGAAACAAATCGGGTCATGTTGTGACCCGCGGCATTCAGCTGAATGATGGTGATATTCATGATGTATCAGATCCTTCATTATCTAGAACCATTGCATAATTATTTACTCATCTGAGCTCGCCAGATAAAGATGCTCGCTTTATCCAGTTCCCATTGCCTGATTAGGAATTTTCCAAGCAAGCTCACGAGTTCTATGGAACAGCGCAGTTCCCCCGAGTTGTGGCTGTTATAGATGGTACTCAAATAAAAATAAAAGCTCATGCAGTACAGAGAATGAAGAGGCATACGTAAAGAGGAATTGGTACTACAGTATTAATGTTCAAATTGCATTTGATGCGTGTGATAATATTGTGGACATTGTGGCACGTTGGCCAGGATCCACCCGTGACAGTCGAATACTGCAACATAGCAACAATTCACAATATGTTCGTAAAAAAACGTTTAAAACGTTATCGTCTCTCAACTGCGTTATTCGATGATAAAATTGATTTATTATTGAAGTGTCATCAAGTTAATTGATTTACAAATATATGTTTAAAATATTATTCATGAAGCATACGACATAATAATGATAACAATTGCATACCCCTTCTTAGTAGTATTTACTGTATTTGGTTCTTTTGGTTTCCTAGTTGTACTTGTAAAACTGGAAATAATATATGTCTGTTATCACTATATTATCATTTTTCAAACATCTGGCGGCCATCTTGGGCCATACAGCAGAACCAGCTGCGAAGGTTTGGTAGGAGACATCCAAAGAAATGGAATGAAAATAGCACAGGAATACGAAACGTCATTGCAGATTGTTAACGATACACGACCGGTTTTTGCCAGTCAATAAGCCGATATTTATGTTGACGAATTCGGCTAACAAAAACATTCCTTTCCGACTTCATCCGGCTATGCATTAAAATGTATTTTTGAAAACCCTAAAACAGTCTAAGACTCAATCCTGTTATGCAAATTAATACAGGATTGAACCCTGACCTGGGTTCATGGTTCAGAGCACAGAAATCGCAAACAAAATCAATTCCAGCTTCCGATTGTTACACAATATTGTCAACAAAATAAGACATGTGCACAAAATAGTTTATGGTTGAAATGGTAGATTGTGCAGACGGCTAAGGAGCAACGGGAAAGACACTTTTATTTCAGACAATGTCGGAGATGTTTATCTTGGCGAGTGTTATTAAAGAGTTAAAGGTAAAAACTGGTGTGCAGTGTTTCATTTCAACGTACCTGAATTATGCCAGGATACAACTGTATATTGCCATGTGATGGTGATAGTATTTAATGGTTCAGAGGAGGTAAACATACGAAACATACGTGACTAACAACCACAGTCCATGCCCAAACGCATTAAAGACTCAACGACTGCTCTTATGTTTAATGAAAATTATTAAATGAAAGTGCGACATTGGAACAAAGATACGACAAGGTCGTTCCCAAACTGAAAATTATCTAGGAAATTGTGTCAGTAATCAAACCTATTGTCGTACAGAAACGTCCATTTGTATATTCCATGCTGATAAAACAAGACGAATGCAAACACAATGACTACTAAAGTGCACTTCATACACACTGTAAAACGAGCTCTTGAAATCACACGTCATACTTATAAAATTCATGACGTTGCCAGTGAGTTTTACTTTGTGCTACTGCAGGCTAGTCTACAAGTAATCAGCATAAATGGGTATCAAACCGTCAGGCTTTCATATGCTCAAGGATACAAAAAGTAGGGCAATTTCTGGGAAAAGTAGGCAGTTTTCTCATGAAAACTTATGGAATGGATAATAGGAATTGTCTTACCTTCTTTGAGTTACAAAAATGACAACAGAACCTTACATCAATCCATTTTGCAGCTGTATAATTATGTTTGCAGGATACCAGCGCTTCAAGAAATGCCTAGCAACTACATGAAACGAACCTTGAGTCTATGGTCTTGAACTTCGGCTTGCCAGGCAACACAGCCATTCCCATCCTGAAGCACTTTTAAAGCAATGGCGACCTGCTACATCAGAGACTAGAACTTGCTTCTCAAAAGGGAAGTAATATCTTAAATTTCTACTTTTGTGTATTATCCCCACTTAAAACATCGAACTTGTTTTCATAAAAAGTAAGGATAGTAGGGCTTTTTCAAGAAAAAGTAGGAAAACAAGATTCGGTGTTTGATAAACATGCATGCTCCCGGTTGGTGCTGAGTTGCCCATTTATTAGTCCAAATAAGCCAAGGGCAAAGTGAGGTTGGGTGATATGAGTGGATTGGGAACGGTCATAAGTAACAACTGTGTAAATATCCAAATGTTGTAGTAAGCGGTGTTGGGGCTAGATGAAATGGTAAAATCTATATAACCAATAAATAGCACTTTTGAATTGTTATAAGTCCAAATAAGGTCAAGGTCAAAGTGAGGTTGGGTGAAATGGGTGGATAGGGAATGGTCATAAGCAACAACTGTGTAAGTACCCGAGTGTTGTAGTAAGCGGTGCTGGTGCTAGACGAAACAGTTAACTCAACTTAACCTTGTCACGGACGGAAGGACGGACAGGACAAGCACTATATGCCTCCCGCATCAAGATGCCGGAGGCATAAAAGGAGTATAATACAAATATAGGAACAAGAAAGAAAAGTAGGACCCGCTTGAAAGCCTGATCAATGACAAATGTTTCTGTTGCAATCGACAAAACGAGCAAACGTTTTTTCGTAAGTCATCATATTTGATCTAGGCAACTGATACAGCATATGGCGAGCACAATACAACACAGGCTCTGGAACGTGAAGAAAAATATGAGGTCCTTAATATCAAACTACTGTAAGTCCTAGATATTTCAGCTGATAGCGATCGTTGGAAACGTGGTCCGCGAGCTCATCGTTCGGAGTGAAACAGAATACGGCTCACTGGCCAGAAAGTTTTTAACCGAACTGTCCACCAATTAAGATGACTTCGATGAAGGTGATGAAAAACACAACGACTTTGATGACTTAGAGCCAGACGTAAAAATAGTTCTACTTCATTATTTTCTTTTACAAAAGCATACTTCAAATGGCAGATACCGTGAACGAACATATCGGTAACGAGCTGTTTACGATTGAAACGTTCTGCAACGTATGATGAATTACTGTCGCAATCCTACATGCCGATGAAGATCTGTCAGGAAAATTGATTGTATCTGTTTCTAGGGAAACAAACCTGCGTGTCGAAAACTGGTGTTAAGTACATTACAATAATACCCCCAACACACTAATGGCAGAATGAGCCGGAATGTCGTCAAAATGAAAATGTGTGGTACATTCCTGGAAAATTTCGAAGTTTATTCCAACAATTCTGCCGGCATTCCAAGTGCATTCCGATTATTTTTGTCCATTCGTTTGGCCAGTACGAATGTTTTGCTCATGTTCAAAACTTTCGAGATGCATTCGAAGTGCAGAAATATCGAACCGCATTTGAGATGCATTCTGACAGCACTTCAGTGTTAGTAGTCTTACAGCATTTTGACAACATTCTAAGCGTTTTAATCTCATCAAAGGAGAACCCAAATAAATACTTGTGTAAATACACGGTCATTGGCTGCTTAAACATCAGTTGCTACACAGCAGTCGCCTGGGTCACATTATGCCGCCTAATAAATCGCGTAAAGTCGAGAACTCTGTAAACTGTCATCAACGGGGAAGTATACCCGTGCAGCTGCAGATTCTCTTAAAAATGCCCCTTCGGAGTCTGTTACAGCCTTCACCTCCATCTGCTTCCCTGGTGAACAAAGTAGCCGAGGTCCATCAGCCCAACATCCCAGTCCTTCTCTGACAATGATGATGAATTTCCTGCCAGCGAGACTGTCAAAATGCCACAAAGGGAGCTTGTGACGGTCGAATTCACCAAGATGCACAGTGGGAGCAGCAGGCCACTGAGGTGGGCAAAATGTTAGATCTAGCAGCATTTTATACTCTTTAGGAAACAATCCGGCGGCATTCCAGATACGCTTAGGGCATCTATGTTACTTCAGTACATTTTAAGTATTTGAGCTGTATTATGATTCAACTTTTGAACGTTCAAACAAAATTCAGAGCCTATTCTGGAAGCGTTATGACTGCATTTAGAGTGGATTTGTACAGCATTCTAGACACCGTCTGCCCAGACTTCGTGTGACAATCCAACAGTATTTGTATGGCAGTTGATGTGCATTCTAAATAATTGGGCTGCATTCTAACAGCTTTCTAATTATTCCTACTTTGTTTCAATAACATTCGAACAGCATTCAAGAGTTGATACATCCGGAACGTGCAATAATCATTCAAGGCGAGTTCGAAGAGTATTCTAAGTATTCTAAGCATTCCAACAGCATTTTAAAACAACTAAGTTTCTTTACTTTTTAACCCGAATGAGGCACGAAACTTACTGTTGTTTAAAAATCATTCAAGGCGAGTTCGAGGAGCATTTTAAGTACTCTAAGCATTCCAACAGCATTCGTTCCTATTGGTTCTGTCTACTTCCTGCCGATTCCGAGTAAGTTTGATTGGGGTATAACATTTGCAAAGGAACGCGAGATGCAGGAAATTATAAAATTACGTAAATAAGTGTTTTGGTGCCGTAAATGGCAAAACACATGCATTTTTGCTTTGATGGGTCGTTGTATGTTGAACTTTCTAAACAACGGATATTTTCAATTGGATTAAAATACATTCTAATATGGGGTTTAACTTATAATTTATTATTGTACGAGCGACTAGCTTTATACGTACATGGTCTTCACACACTCATAATAGATTTTAGTCCTTTCAGTTACACATACAATACGTGACACATGTATTTATGACAGGTATTTTCATGATCAAAACGTGTTTGGTGCCAATTTCTGCAAGGTCACGGCCCTCATGAAAAAAGCGCCTATATTTGCGAAGTACAGAACTGTAAATACATTGTAAATGGCTGGATTTGAGAACAGTTTTCACAGAAATGCTTCTTGGGTGACCTTCTACCGAATTCCTTGAAATTATTTTGATTTGTTAACAAACATGGCCGCCAGGGGGGCGGGCCAGTTTTCCTTATATAAATATATTGAAAACTAAAATTCTGAAACCACTGGCTGGATTTCAAAATAATTGACCCTCTACCAAATTCCTTTAAATAATTTTGATTTATTAAAAAACATAGCTGCCAGGGGGCGGGGCAGTTTCCCTTATATGGCTGTATTGAAAACTTTTAAAATCTTCTAGTCTGAAACCACTGGCTTGATTTCAAAATAATTTCACAGAAATGCTCCTTGGGTGACCTTCTACCAAAGTCCTTCAAATCATTTTGATACGTAATAAAACATGGCCGCCAGGGGGCGGGGTAGTTTTTCTTATATAGCTATATTGAAAACTTTACAATCTTTTAGTCTAAAAGCACTTGCTGGATTTCATTTCTGTGAAATTATTTTAAAATCATGCCAGTGGTTTCAGACAAGATTTTGTTTTAGTTTTCAGTTTAGCCATATAAGGAAAACTGCCCGCCCCATAGCGGCCATTGTTTTTAACAAATCCAAAGGACTTGAAGGAATCTGGTAGAGGGTAATCCAAGGAGCAATTCTGTGAAACACATTTTCAGATCCAGCCAGTGGTTTCTGACAAGAAGATTTTTTAAGTTTTCCAGTTTTTAAGCTTTTGTTTGCCATGACAACCTGAGTTTTCAATATATTTTAATAAATATAAGGATGTTGGTAAAGGACCATCCCAGAAACATTCCTGCCAAGTTTGGTAAAAATCCGCCACGTGATTTCAAAGAAGTTGTTTGAAGTAAAATGTTGACGACGGACACAGACCAAACACAATAGCTCACCCTTGAGCACTTCGTGCTCAGGTGAGCTAAAACACACCCTGCAATAAGCCAGATTACACAGATTTATAGTTGTATATTATACACCTTTGTAATTAAAATAAATGAACACGGAGTATATGGTCACCGTATACTGACGTTATAAAAAAAAGTTACCATTATAATGAATGGATGACCGGGACGGCAAGCGCAGTTGGTATATCGCTGAACTGTCCATCTGGGGATCATGAGTTCGAACCCCAGCCCGGCCACATAACTTGTGTGGGGATTGGTCATGAAATTATGTCTACGGCCATTCTCCCACCTCTGATTCAAGTAGGGCAGTTGCCAGTATGTGCACTTGGTCCTGGTAAACCGTTTAGGTCGGCTAAGCTTACCCAGGAAAAGTGTCAATAGGTTTACTAACCACCGTGATATGACTGAAATACTGTTAAAAACGGCAAAAAAATCCAAACTAACAAAAAAACAAAATAAATGGATGGGCACCGCATACTTATGGACAAATAAACAGAGTGTAGTGCAAGAAAATTTTAATTTCTTTGGGTTTTCGTCAGAATATGACAAAATGATTAGTTCTACGGATGGCAGTGGATATCGCTACGAAATATTCTTACAATATTTTCCCGAAATTCTTCCCTCGTCATGGACGAAAGGACAAAGTGTCCATATCTTTTATACATGAAGTGAATTTTCCGATATATATTCAGATTTCTCTTCCATATTGGCTATAATTCGTGTAATAGAAACTCATTTAAGTTTCTGTGATCTTATCACTGTGTTTTTGTTGAAAAAATACGTTTCGAACAATAAACTTTATATTTAAACATAAGGTTTAAATGCAATTGTTCAAATTATTCAATACAGGTACTTGATTTTTACCGAGATCTACACCATGTTTACATTCTTTTACTAAATTCTGTGAAATGCTGTTAGTCAGCATATAGTATAGCAGCGTCAGACTGGAGATGATTTTAATGGGTTGAACGTTCATGTGTGGCTTAAGTCATATTTTGTTCCGTGCAACTCGTGGTTTTATCATAGCGTAAATGTATTGTTGAATATTTGAATTGAAATACAGATATATCTTGCCTGTTCAACGACTTTTTCCACGACGCATACTGTGCTTTCCAATTTTATTTCAGCAGTATGCGGTGACCATATTCATCGTGATACTTCTGCAGACAGAAAACGACAAAATATGTGTATTCCAACTAAACGTGAACCAGATATTACATACACTGTTTTAATGTTCATGTGTCGTTCACTGTCATCTATTTCACTGTCATCTATTTACAATGCGCAAATATCTTTTAAATGTGAACCAATCCATGCAATTTTAAATCTGCTTATCTAACGATACTTGATATTTTTTTAAGGTTGAAAGTAAGTCTTAATCAAAACTAACAGGCGGCTGTATTGACACACTATGCCCCATATTCATTGACTGAGAGACACATGCAAATTCGATAATTTGCGCATAAAATTGAGAAAAATCGCATATAATACAACTTTACGTCGCACCGATATTTTTGGGTACGAATCGGACAACGCAGCCGTACAATACACACTGTTCGGTATGGTTTGCAGTTTTGTCATATGTGAAGAGATTTAATCCATAAAATTAATGCGGCAGTCTGAAAAATCAATATCGACAGACGCTTAATACTTCTTGAAGTATTTTCTCGATTAAAACAGACGTTCATAAAATGTAATTGCTGTCTATCCCATTAAATCAGAAGAAATCCCAAAGATTTTTGACAAAGCTCATATGTGGAGATGAGAAATTATCTCATATGGAAAACTCCTTTCCCAGTCACTAAATATTATACCCATTTTTACAGGAACAACTGTATCAAATTAGAAAGGATATGTTTAGCATTCAAGTTTTAATATTTACTATTTCGTACCGTGTTAATATATCACTGTAAAATGATGGACGAGATATTCCATTAACTATTATATCTTTTTTCGTAGATCATAAAAAGCCCCTGTTTTGAAAATAATTGTCTTACTTAGAGAAATGTTACGTTTATTGAAATCATGTTCTCATGAACAAGATCTGGTCCTTTTTATGTTTTTCTAAGAATGGGGCATCAGTATATCTACTGGTTTTGTTAAAACTTTGTATTATATTTATTGCCTTTCTTTAGACCAACTTAAAATCTCTTTCCTAACAATATAAATATAGATCTGCTATAAGCGGTGCTCAATGACTACTCATTCAATCTCATTAAAATTAAATCCTAACGTTCGCTCCATTAGTTGTCGCTGTTAGTCAGCATATAGTATAGCAGCGTCAGACTGGAGATGATTTTAATGGGTTGACTACTCATTTAGTGCAAGAGATGGTAGGGTTTTATTGCAACGAGAAGCATCATGAAAAGTTTCTTGAAGCATATTATATGTAGTTTCTGAAAACCCATTTCTTAAGTTTCGACACCTGGGCAAAAAGGTCTGAATTTAGCTCCGAAACAGGATTCCTTGAAAACAGAATTTTCATGAAATGAAACGGACATTTTAGCGTTTTCTTGATTGTATATGGCTTTTTTATCAGTTTCATTATATTAGTATTTAATGTTACGTTTTCATTAGGTTTTAAACAAAGATGATTCAAATATATATATATAAACATTCTCTAACGGCTAATTTCAACTACGAAAAGCTACAAACAACCAATAAAACATTTATATTATATATTTTTAATATATGTCAATAAAACAAATTGAATACGGAGTACACATAAGTTAATCTTTTAAAACTATTTTAAATGCAAAATTTAAGTTGCTTTTTCGTGATTGCAAACGAGTCATGATCAGGCATAATTCCTCAGAACGTATCTTTAAATTCGCATTTTGTTTCCAAACCTGTATCCGATTATTAATATCGGCGTCCAAAATAATTTTAGACATCACAGATGCATGGTTTCTTTAATTCTGTCTTTCAAAAAGACACAACACAACCCTGTGTAGATCTTATAATATCAGTCCATTGAAAACTGGTTTGGGTCGTCACGGCACAATTTGTATACAGATTATGCCACACATTTATCTAAAAATCCATTAAATACTTCCATCAACTGTATATTATTCGTTTTTAAATCACACGATAACGTCCGTCCGTATTTCGCCATGCTTATAACCGATATAATCTAACGCGCTGTAGAAACTTCATATCGATCATGCCAGCTTTACAATTGACACGTCTAAATATACATGTAGCTACAAACACACTCAATGGTCATACCGGTAAAAGGTTAAGGTCATGTCTGCGAAGCATTGGAAAGTACGGAAGGCTGATTCTGCAATGTTTTTAACTAGATAACTATTGTATTGTGAAAGTGTAATGTCAAGTTTCGGCTTAAGTAGCATTTACATTAAAGAAATGGTGAACAAAATCACGAAACTTATCATTTCAAGGTGTTATACGGATTGTTCGGTATAATACAATAAATAACACATGGCTGAGTGGGTGATATAAATAATATCAACCCTTGAAAAGTCATATCAACCTCGGTTACCGCCTCAGTTGATATAACATTTCTCGGGTTGATATTATATCACCCTCTCAGCCATGTGTTATTTACATAGTATACCATGTGTATAGATCGTTCGAATTGCACCACTAATATGCTCCCCCACGCTATTGTTTGCTATATTTCACATCATTGCTTGGGCAAAAGCATCAAAAGCACTACAGTGTAAACAGTGAATCAGGTTGACATGCAGTTGATTTTAATGTGCTTGAGAGTTATGGAGCGTCTTTTCAGTTAACTGCTATAATTTTACGGTATGTGACAAATAATTCAGTTGTTTTAATCTTCTTGGTTCTTCTTGATGTCGATTAATGCGTACTGAGTTTTCTGGTAAGCACTCTCTTTCATGCAGAGTCGTCACGTGACGGGTCTGGGAGGTCTAGAATCACATACTGCAGTTCTAGACCCAAAATTAATATCAAATAAAGCTTAACGCTGAGAGGCAACTGATGATCGATATGGAACATGTTAATTTATTTATATAGGAACGAATCTACTATCTATAATCCAACAAAACAGATGTCTACATTTGATTAAAACGTCATTGTGTTTAATCTATTTTTAAGCTTGATTGAAATATTGTTTTAATAGTATGTATCGACACTGCATCTGCATAATATTTGAAAATATTAATGTTAATGCAACGAAGAAACGTGTTAAAACAACCATATTTCTCGACTGTGTTTTGCATAAAAATGCATATCTATTTACCGTTTCATGTTCACTGCTGGTGTGGGCCGGAGTTGTGAACGACCTAGCTACACGTGGTCTAAGTTCAGCATTTTTTCTATTATTAGACGTATGCAAGTATTGCCCTTGAAACATGCGAATAATACAAGAAAGTGTTCAATGGTACTTTTGCATATATAAAACGTCAAACATCTCGCAGAAAGAGTTTTGCTTAGAATATTACAATTTGTCCACTGCGCTAGACAGTTTGATGCTGAACTCTGACTTCAATATATTTTTGATGGTCTGGATATTTGTATTCATGTAGTCTTTGTAATAGCAACGTATGTTTTTAGAAACAGCACAAATGCATATAACAGTAACAAACTAGTCATTACAGACCTACAATCGAGAACGTATGATAGGTATACCATCAGTAGACGCCTCCTCTGTGAGAGGTCTGTAAATAAAACATCACGGAGTCCATGATGTTTTATAATTAGGAGAGGCAGTTATGTAATTTTCAAATGGATGTTTTAAACATATAACTGAACGCGAATTGCAATATATAATTTCCAATTTAGATGCCATGATCCATTACAAGTTCTCTGAAACATGTCCCAAAGTAAACTAGAAGAAGTATGGAACAGAACCAATCAGATCAAAGAGTGGACCTGTTCGGGCTGCCTGTCGCACTTGCTGATTGCCTAGGGTTTCCTGGTAAAAAGGAACATAGATTAATATGATGTTCACATCTTCATTAAAACAAAGTGTATGTTCGAACACATATACAAACACGTCTGTGTGGTATAATCTGTCAGTTTACAGTACTTTAATAGAAAAAGTATACCATAATGTTATTGTACACATTTTTGTTCGATACAGTTATGTTAAGGGGATAATGTGAATGACTCACCCATAAGACACACGATGACAAGACTTATTGCAACTACCAGGGATACCAACGCTGAACACACAATGACTGCTAATGTGGACTGACTTATACGGAAGGGGTCTGTGTCGCTGGACATGTCTGACGTCTTGATCATGGTCGTTCTTCCTTGTATGACATAGAGTAACGTAGTTGTTTCAGTGGTACCTTGTAAAGTTCTGTCTATAATAGTTGTTTCGTTGGTACCTACTAAAGTCCTCTCTCCGCTAGTAGCTTTTGTACCAAGCGTTTGTGTGTGTGTTTATGTCGTTTCTTTCGTAATAGTGTTGCTAACATCACCCGACGTTGCAGTTCTCTCTAGGACGAAACAATTTTAAAAAAGTATGATTATTTAACTTTTACTATAAGTATTTATTGTACAAGAAGAGTAGGAGTAGGAGAAGTAGTAGTAGTAGTAGTTGCGGTAATAGTAGCAATAGTATCGGCAGTGGTAGTGGAAGTACGAAAGGTATTAGCAAACGAAATAGTAGTGTAGCAGCATCAGCACTTGTAGAAGCAGTAGTAGTAGTTGTAGTAGTGGTGGTGGTAGTGGTAGCAGAAGCATTAGTTTTAGAGATTTTAGTAGTTGTGGTGGTAGTGGTAGTAACAGCAGTAGTAGCATTAGCAGACACAGTAGAAGTGTAGCAGCAGAAGTAGTGGCAATAGTGGTAAAGGTGCTTAAGGAAGTAGTTGCAGGAGCAGCAGTAGCAGGGTATACAACCTGTAATACTGGTGTAAGCACGTTTCCATTTTGTACTTTCATGTCTTTCGCCGTAGTGCCAACATTCAACGTAGACTCTTCATTGTTGCCCGTTGATATAAAGTCCAACTTTACAGTGTACTTGTCGGTTTCTGTAAGTTTACGAAATCTGCCGTAGTATGACAGCCACCAATACGAAGTGTCAGGTATATTCTGTAGAAAAAACTCACTGGGATCGAAATGCAGCTCGTATCCTTGATCCTTATAGTTAGCGGAGACTGTCCCACACGAAATCTTCATGGTGTCTGTATAGTGACATGTTATGTACCCGTAATATATTAAAACAGGCTCAATTCACACTCATAATAACACCGTAATATCATTTTAAACACAAATATTGCCGTAAAAACACAATAATTTTTACCGAAATTAACAACAATGCACACAGTTATGCGCTGATGAATACATACAGATTTCTGATAACTTTCCCATTAAAAATAATAAAATTTAGTACTTACAATTTAATGTGAAGGTTAGTTTAGATTAAAGAAATACTGTATGTATGAAGACATATTTCCATGTCATCTTGTTTTCACGAAATATATTCAGATTGATTTTAAAACATGTTTACTGATTAATCAATATTTCAATCAGAGAAGGAATATTTAACCGATCCATCAAAAGATGTAAATCTTACTAATGATGGATAAAATTAATTTTAATTATAATTGATTTGAAGTATTTTCCTGGAATCATCAAATATGACATTGCAAACGTTGTATTCCGTGTAAGGAGTGCATTAATTGCGTTAAGTATTTAATAAGCATCTACTAGAGCGCATAAAACATGCTTTTTTAAGTGATTTAGTATTTTTGTAAGGGATAGATATGTTAAATGAATAGGTTTCCGATAAAAAAAGCTCCAAAGAAGGCAAGATGTTACCTCTAGATCTATACAACACAAAGAGACTTTATCATTGAACGCTTATTGTTGGGAAAACTCTGTGTAACACATGCATTCACCAATTGTAAATACATTTACTAAAATGTTTTAGCCGGTCCCGGATGGCTCAGATGGTAGAGCGCTGGACTGTCAATTCGGGGATCGTGAGTTCAAACCCTAGCTCGGCCACATAACTTGTGTCGGGATTGGTCAGGAAATTATTTCTACGGCCATTAATGATTCTCCTCCTAATCCTACATGTTTATGTTGGTAGTTAACTATCAGTTATTGAGGTTAGTTTTCTCTGTCAAATATGATGCCATCATTATTTTATAAACAATTTGTGTTCGAGAATCTGGCGTCAATTATTATATTCCACAATTAACGACAATATTATATACGTACGTTTAAATATATTATTAGCTCAATTTATTGGCTCGCTTTCACTAGACAACTTTTCCTTAGATTGTTATAACGTGGTGGTGAATTTTTAGGTCTATGTAGCGGTACACGTGTTTCCAAAATGAGGAAAGGCGTTACAAACGCGTTTTACTTTTTATCCATTTCATTTGCGGAATTTTCATCAAAGACACTATATTTTGAATATATGTATGTTTCAGGAATGTTATTTGGCGTGTTTATATATAATTTATTTTTCATTTTAGAATCAATGACATTCTTTCTGAAAATTGTCAATTCGCCAATCTGTGAATAGGTCCGTTTAAGGTCTCTTGTGAACATCGATTGCTGCATACATGTACTGGCATTGTTTGTCATCGTTTTCTTCCTTGATTCGAACAGCATCACGCGAAGCCGCCGGACGTTCAAGGTCCGCATAAGGAAGTTCAAGGACGTGCACATATAATAGGGGTTGGAATTGGTACTTTGGTTAAAAACTCCCTTTACCGTTTTAAATATATTTTTAAGTTACATCTGAGGAATATATTCTAAACGTATTATACGTGTTGTTGATTTGCAATGCTTTATTTGTTATTGTTTTTCCTTCTCCTGAAGGATGAAGTAGAATTGATTTATTTTCGAAACTCCTTTTCCATCTCTCTGTACCCATCTAGTCCTAAACATTTCTTGATTTTTGGTGATGTCAATTAAATTTGGTATAATTTTGTGGTGTTTAAAATCTTAATTAATGTGTTAAACTCTTTTATATAAAATAAGTGGGGAGTGAACGATAGTTTTCCTGTTTAAATGGTAAGGAAATTAGTTTAATTTCATTTCTTTCTTAACGATCTAACCGCAATTAGCATGTTGTCTGGTAAGTGAACATAAGTTATTTATGTTTAATACTAGAATTAACTTCTGCCTGGCAAATGAAGACTAACAGATTGATAAACAGGAAGGAAAATCACATACTTGTGCAAACTAACTGGTCCAGCAATTGACTTCTTCCGGTTTAATTGTGCAAAGTTACTAATTCAGCAATTGAATACGTCTGGGTTCCTGAATACTCCTGCTACTACTACAAATACCACTACCGCTACCATTACACTACCACCATTTCCACATCCATCACCACCACCACTACTACTACTGCTACTACTATTACTGCTACTACCTACTGCTACTACTACTACTACTACTACTACTAAGACAGCTGCTACTGCTACTGCTACTACTACTACTGCTACTACTACTACTACACCTACGTCTAATGGTTTGACTTAAGAATAAAAGTCCCGGGTCGAAAATCGTTTGAATGTGTATCGCCCACTATTGTTATTGAACTCCATGTTCCTAGCTGGATTTCGGTTGCATGTGTGAGAGGCACGAATGGCTGTTTTCTCACCTTTAGGAGCGTAGTGTTTAGAGGAAGTACAGCTGCAGCTGTGGTTTAAACTCTAGGTTGGTGATGTTTCAGTGAATACTAGCGCTGTTTCCAGGAAACGCAAAAGGAAAGGATTATTTTGCACATAAGGTCTCCATTGTCTTGTGCAGTAACATGCGCTATCCTCAACGTGTTGGACGACTCCTAGTATTTTGACGTGTCGTTAAGAGTTCGTATATGTGTATTCCATAGCCAGCTATAGCTTTCATTTGGAATATTCTTTGTAAATAATTCGTTGATATAAGTGAAGAAATACGCCGTGTCCGTCATGTTTTCTGCTTAAATTACCACACGCTGGAAACTATAGTTGACTTATATAAAGTGACTTGTAGTTTGTATTTTTTTTTTCGGACTTGAAATCCTTGGTTTATCATCGCTAGAGTTGACCAGGGTAGTTTCTTGGTATGTACTTGTAGGATTGGCATTCTGTGTTTCAGTGGTCTGAATGGAAGCCCTTGGACTTGTAAATTGTTTTGCTGTTGATTTGAAGAAAGCTGTAATTGCAGGAGTACTTGATATCGTTGTTGGCAGACAGGTTCTCTTAGATGATGAGGGTTCTTTATCTGTCAAAATAAAATTGAAATATTAACAACAAGCATATACATACGAATATGACTGAATATTGATTTTGTGCTTCCATGGTTATATGTAAGTGTTGCAGATTATTATTATTATTATTATTATTATATGTGAGTTTCAGATTATCACTATTATTATTTATTTTTTTAATACTATTTAAGAAGACGATTACCTGTCGATATTATGGACTTTGTTGTTGAAGTATCAGAAGTTTTCGTCGGCTTCTTTGTTGTGGATGTAGACTGGGTCGTTTTAGTTGTGATCACTGTAGGCTCTGTCGTGATGCAATCTACTTATTTCACAACACATTTAGGTGATACACGGTTTTAAATATCCAAACAGAAATAAGAATGTGAGTTTACAGAGAATGCAAGCATTAAATCATTTCGTTTTATTCTTTTGAATATCGAACATAAAAATTTCAAAAAAAAGAAAATGGCAGCAATGTCAAAACTCGTGGTACAAATAATGGTAAACGATAAACAGAATACTTAAGCGGAAAAGTGATCTATGTAAAGAAGAAACTCTGTTTGACGACGATACGTTCTGATGTGATTTCGATTTATAATAAAATAGATGGGGGATATTCGTTTGTTTTCGGTGTGACAACGCGTTATATCATCACTGGAAAGGGAGACAATTTATTTCATCACGAGCGCTTGCACCGAAACAAACACATTTTCTTTTTATTTTATTCCATGGAGTATTTTTTCACATTTAAAAAACGTAGTCAAGCACAGTGAATGATAAATGGATTGTTTTCTATATTTCACCACTTAGCATACAATAGAATGTTGTTTTTGATGTGGCTGTTGCAGTGAAAGTTGTTGTCCATGAGGCTTGTGATATTGAAAGAACCCTTTGCGATGTGCTGGAATCTTAATATTTACTTTTATTATATTTAATCCAAAACATATCCGCATAGAATATATATATATATATATATATATATATATATATATATATATATATATATATATATATATATATATATATATATATATATATATATATATATATATATCTTTCTCTTGTGAGATTCAAGAGATATGTAAGTCACCAAACTGGATGATCTATTTAATAACATGTATCTTATTTAAACGAGAATGTTTAATACATTATATATAAGCACGAGTCCAAAGTTAAACCTTTTCAAAGATTACATATGTACCAGTCAGTTATCTAGCATAACGGTTTCATTATTTTTGACATGTGAGTAAGAAAAGCGCACATGTTTCATGGATATACGGCATGTTATCCAAATCATCGGCACCACCAACTCAATGTACGTAAGCAGAAATAAATGCGTGGACTGCACCTGCTTGGGAATGGCTTGTGTGTTGTTATTGTGGACTGCTGCGTTGTTATCAATAGTCCATCGTTCGTCGTCCCTGATGATCGACTTATCACGGTAAAATTATGTTTTGAATGAGTAGAATATGATGTTTTGTTATCTAAGATAACATTCAGTAGAAATTGTTATGTATAATAAATATAATTAAGAAGATATTAAGCACAATACATTATTATTCTTACTCATTTGTAACGAAACAATTATATGTCTCTGCATATTAGTGTCTGTCTGCATATTCATAAATGTTTTCGTCGTAAAACTGGAGCACAATGAGAGTAATCTCATCAACCTATTAACTTCACATGGCTTGTCACTGGACGTGACATACGCCTCCGAATTATATGCTAGTCAGAGGAAGGCAATGTCAGAAAAAGTTCAATATATGTCCTGGACAAGTATCTTGACTTCTTAGCGTTACCTTTATCTCTGAAATAAAGACCTTGTTCATGCGTGTGAAATTTAATGATGGTGATTATTTCAATGTCTAAGTTATTAGAAAATCCCCCCATGCCAGGAAAAAAACCATTATGCTCCTGAGAAATATTTGACGTTCGAACTTGAATTTTGGCCTTGACCTTTGACAGCACTAGGAATCGTATTCTGAAGTAATATTACAATCGTTTCGGCGTTTGTAAGTTATAGAGCGGAAACATTTTCCATTGACCTTGAATTGTGACCTTGCGGAGCACGGGTTTTGTACGCGTGTCATCGTCTGATCTTGGGGAATAAAAATTTGAAGTTATATGAAAATCCTTCCAGGCGTTTAGAAGGTATGGAGCGGAAACGCATGTCCTTGACATTTGACCATAAAGTGTGAACTTGACTTTTGACAAAGAGCATTAGTATTACTTTGTCCAGGCATTGGAAATAGTAATCCGAAAATATATTAGAATCGTTTCAGGCATTTAGAATAAATGGAGCGGAAACAAAAATCCTTGACAATGATAATGACCTTAGACAGAAAAGCATGGATTTGTACGCAACACATCGTCTGGTCATGGGGAATACTAAATTTAAGTTATATTGAAATCCTTCAAGCTATTTAAATATGTACAGAACGGAAAGGAAATGCGGACGGACAGACACTCAGACACACACACGCACACACACATACGCTCACACACACACACACGAACCACCCACCCACGGACGTAAGGTGCGACTAAATGTACCCTCCTTCGGGGGCATAACAATGTAGCCTATCTAGATTATTGCCTCTACCCCCACGGTATACCTTTTATGATGTTTGTATAATTAAAATGCCATTTGTTGCTTTGGTATGTGTTCTTGTGTGCCCAACATTCTACGTAATACTCCCCATTGTCACTTGCAGTAACATCTTGAATGGTCAACTTGTCTGCATATATCCTGTATTTGTGTGTGCTATTATTCGGTATGTTTGATATCTCCTGCATCCATGTAATGTTATACCAACTTATGTTTTGTTTGAAGAAATCGGTGCGCTCCAAACGCAACATGTAACTTTCACTATGCAGTTTGCCGGTGACGATACCACACGCTTTAAATAAAAACTAATTTAGTTAAGTTACATATTTCAAATACAGGATTAGAATACACGATACCATATTTATTTGTCACTCAAATACCTTAACAATAATTGATTATTATTTCAACAATCTTTATCTGCACTTCTTTGTACACCTATGTGCGCATCTAATGTGAATAAATAGGAAAGATATGACATTCACAAAAACACTTGCTAATATATGCAATTAAACCTGTTTTATACAGTACAAGGTCATGTGTCGTGGTATGTATTCAGTGTGATGTTATCGTAATAAATGTTTGTAGTACGTTGTGTCCAATTTTCTATCAAGTGCAGTTGAGAAAAACTCATGTGACATTTCATTAGAATTTCATAGACACTTTTACTCGGACGGATGAGGAATTGTCTAGATACAATAATACGGTTTTCGTATTGTTTGTTGTTTAAATGCAAGAAATATATTATATGTTCATATACAAAATAATTCGACGGTAAGTTATTAGGACGTTCAGCCATATTGTTATAGCAGAAGCGGCTATGGTTGAACACGCTTATTAAACCCATTCAAAATGCGACCCAGTTGTGATAACCATCGCGACGCTGTGACTGTGTGACACCTTCCATTCGGTGTTCATTCTCTGTTTGACTCTTTCGAAATAATCATTATTATATTCATGTAAATCAAATGACGTCCGTAACCTAATTAAAATATAAATATAAGGGTGTAATAAAATATTTAAAATGGGCATACACTGACAATTGTTAGTGGCACGTAACCTTTAAACAAAATGACGGTGAACTAGTTCATATGTAGAGAGTAAAACAGAAATTTGTCCGCAGAAGTCTTGGCTTTAAATTATCTCTTGTGTCATCTACATTTAAATGCATGGACAGAATTTGATGAAATTTCATGAAAGCGTCAAATAATTATGTTTGATTTTAATGCACTATATTTGATTTGGCCCAACATATTAATATAAGTAATGACTACCCCCCCCCCCCCCAATCTCTTGGTTGTACTGTATATAATAAAAGCTTATAATGTCAATACAGGTCCGACCCATTTAAATATTTCTTGCACATCTATTAGTTGTATCAGTACTGAGTTTAAGCACAACACTACTGACACATGTTGGATTGAAAATGTTTCGCATTCACATTGTTCGCCCATTATTGTTGTAAAGACAAACGTAGGTTGCAATTACCGGAAGCTTCAAATATCGTGATCGTAGAAAGTTTGTACGCGATTTGACTTTTAAAGTGTTACGATTTTACATGCAGCTGATGTTTCATAGCTTTTATATTTAATATCTGCAATTGTTCAAGAAGACTGTGTGTACTGAAACTATCTTTGTATTTGCAGCTAAATTTTAGTTCGTACTTTATTCAATGTAAAAGTTGATGGCAAGCCATTTCAGCAACATATTGCAGCCCCGTTTGAAAGTAATGTTGAAATTTGATCAAACTCTGATACCATAATTTGTATTGGTCTAGGATTAACATAAAATCTGATATATGTTTATTTGCTTTCTTGGTTCTGTTATATTTTATATAAATAATGTAATATTGTTTATTCTTAAATACTTGATAGTGTCCTTGCTAATTTGGACATTGTTAATTTGAAACAGCAATATAAAATGTTGGGGACTTACATGCATGTTATAAGAGCGTTATTCAATTATTCTCGATAATATAACAAAGTCCATATATAGCAGGTAATTTTATTTAAACCGTTTAATTGGACATATCAAGTATCTTGAACAACTTCTCTTATTTAAAGTGGATTACCTGCATTAAAAGTTGATTGTGTATTGGAGCAAACGAATATAGTTATTTGCTACACTCTTCAAGCAGAAAGTAAAGAAAATTATGTTCCATACAACACTGCCAAAGGCAATACTCATCAAACACATGAATTCAACATAAAACGTTATTTAGATTATCAAAGCTTATTAAAGGTGGTCACAGACAGACGGATTCTGATGTCAGAAACGTATCAAGGCAGTATTCGAGAATATTTGAACGAGAAAAGAATTTACAACGATGAACTAGTACTGATGTATGCGTTTCCATCAAAGTATACACAACCAAAGTTCTTTGTCCGCAATTGTCGTAGCCAACGTCATTGAAATGCATGCAGATAATTTGTTGATGTTTCACATTAATAAGGATTCTTTTCAACAAACCACTTTATTTGAACGGCACCAACAACAAATAAGTAATGATAAACGTATACTTACACTGGGCTGCTGCTGCGTGTTTGTACTGCATACAATTGAAAAGAATGAAAACAAAATAATTCCACCCCATTTTGATAGTTCTTGTACATCTTATATTGGCATCAGGTTTTAGTTTGAGAACACACTACTGATACTGACACTGCATGCGGAAATTAAAATGTTCCTCATTCAAAGTGTCCGTGTATTGTTGTTGCAAAGACGCCTTGTGATTCGTGATTACAATTACTTATCGGAAGCATCCTCGTTGCTGTTATATCCACCGTCATGAGAAGATGTGTCCCAGACGTAAAAAGGTCTGCGAATCAAAGGTATCACTTAAAGTTAAATAATAAGAATGGAGTTTTTGTAGGAAGTAAAGGTTTGTCCAACATGAAAATATTTTGAAATAACTTGTCTGAAGAGATCATCATTATAAAAGACACACAAGGACCAGGTCTGTAGCAGAAGGGTTCAAGGTCAGTCTTCAAGGTGGAAGTTAAAATTAGTTGTCCAGGGCATATTATGTACTCTTCGTTTTTTATTTCAAGCCCATTTTTCCTGTAATGTGAATCATTACGTCAGTCAAAATATGGTTCCGTATCAAATCACCAAAGTTACTAACCTCTTCATCTGTGTAAAAGTCGTTTGTGGGTTTTTTAATTATCTTCAGTCATAGCTCTAGTTTCACCAGACATTACAGTTCATTAGCCATGTATACACAAATAGTCGCGTATCCATTTAGCACAAACTATTGAAAATATCATTTATACATTAATTGCGCATATGCCTGTTTACACAGATATTAATTTACATAAACAAAATATATACACTAAATGCAATGTTCGACCCCAACGGCTGTGTACAAAGGCCAAATCATTTTAAATTTTAATAATGTAAGATTACTTTAGAGTCAATCCTCAGTTCCAGTCCACTCATCTCAACCTCTCTCACAAAAACGTCTATACATAATGTGTAATATGAGGTCTCCTATGAACGTCGTTATCTGCATTCTGGCACTTCTTGTTGTCATTTGCTTTCATAATCTGTACAACATTTTGCGTTGCTCCAGGAAGATCGAGATCCGCGTAATGCAGTTCAGGAACCTGGCAGAAATGATTTATCGTTGGTAATGATGAAAGAAGATTGGAGGATATGTATACATTTGAAACCTAAATACATGTAATAAGAAATATTAAAAATAGTGTGTGCATAGTTTGTGCATAGACAATGGACACACGTTAGAAACGTTAAAAATAAATATGTAAGATATCGCAATCCAAATTGAGACTAAAACGTACATTAAAGCAAACGTTTATTTGTTTTGAAAATCGAAACTTGAACAAATTTATAATATAATTATAGTTTCCAATTACTTTAAACGAACACTATGCAAAAATCAAACATGTTCTCAAAACATTTGATCCTCTGTATCTAACTGGTTATTTAGTTTTAATCGGCTAACGATATAATCTTTATTTTGTAGGAAATTAACTGACTTAACTTACCTTGGGGAGTCTGGTTCGCTGTCTGCTGTGAATCATATCCAGTCGGGACACGTTCAGTATTGTTGACAATGTTGGTGTTCGGGTGCCGTGATCGTTTTAACTGAAGCGTAATGCACTGGCGACGGGCTACTAAAAACACTATTAACACATAGCGGTACGTTGGCATAGTGACCTGGAACAGTGGGCAGTTTAGCGTTGTTGACATAGTACAATGGATCAGCTGTTGCGTAATGCACTTGCGACTTGCTTTCAGTACCGCAGCTTAGTCCTATTGGTACCGAGCCGGAATTGACATAGGATCCTGCCATAGCAAAACTGTTCAGCGTGGATGTCATTGGTAGCGGTCATATAACGCGGTATGTCAGCGGTCACGTAACGCATAGACGACTGACCGTCAATGTCACACAATGCCATAGTCGGCCCGGGGTTTACATTAGCATACTGCCTTGCAACTGTAAATTGTGCGGGTGTAATTCCAGTCGTGTTTCGGTACCGTGGTCGATTAACTGTTGAATAATGCACGTATGGTTGGTTCAGTCCAGTTAAAACGGAGTTGGCATTCCCGCGGCGTCCTGAAACACAATTTGACCATTGGTTTTGTAAATTAAACGGTTTATATTATAAGGCACGTACAAGTAATATCTCAACATTATGAGCCGCACATAAATGAATGTCGTATCGTTTAACGTGAGAAAATTCGAACATCCAAATAAGTCATAATATTTAAAAATACATATTTCAAATATTTATTTTATAGAAGAATTGTTTCAAAATATTCATTAACTTCGTTTTATACAATGAAATCATCATCCTGAATATAATTCATGAAAACTATTGACACACATTTGACAATACACGTGATGACTGGACTTAGGCATGGTCGGTTAGTCGAGACTGTACATCGCAGTTCTTTGAACAGTATTTATTATGAACGAGTCAATGACCAATTTTAAATATGAATACTTGATATAGTACGGGTTCTATTGTAATAAGGAATTTGCTATTGATATCAATGTATTCAGTTAAGCTGTTACTTCATATAGTTACCACTGATGCAAATGAAAACAGTGACTGAAACAATTAGCGTTACCAAAACTGCGCAGACTGAAATGACAATTAAGGTGCTCTGACTCAAGATCCAAGGCTTAACATCGCTGGAGTTGACCATGGTTGTGTCATGGACTGTACTCGTAGGATTGTTATTCTGTGGTTCAGTGGTCTCCATAGCAGCCCATGGATTTGTGAATTGGCTTGCTGTCGATTTTGAGACAGGCATAGTTCCAGGTTTACTTGTAAACGTTGTTGGCAGAACGGTTCTTGTAGATGGTGTAGCTGTTGTATCTGTAAAAACAACATTTAAATTCAGTGAATGAACAACTTTTTGTATTTATACACACATTCTTAAATTTTGTATATGTGACTCGATGGTAGCCTGTGATTTTTAAACTTTTAAATTTATTATTATTACTATTATCATTATTATCATGATCATTAATGATATATTTTAGTGTTACTTTGAGTTTCCTTGTTTTTTAGTGTTGTTCTATCGGTAGTTTTCGTCGTTTTATGCTGCTTCTTAGTAGATGTAGGCTGAGATTTTTTATTGTGGTAGCCGCATCTGTAGTCGCTATATTTGTAATGCCTACGCATTCACAAACATTAAATGTAATAGATAATATATAATAGCAATATTGTTAGTTTAACGAGTATGCAAGCATTTTATTTAATGTGTAAATTAAAACATATGAAACAAAAACACAAGCGCCTATAATACAATTTAAATTATGATAGTATACCTTTAGACGATGGCGTGGACTGTGTTGTTGAGGAATCGGACGTTTGAGTCGGCGTCCATGGCATTTCTGTAGATGTTGATTGAGTTGTGTGTGTTGTGATAGCTGCATATAAATGTAAAGGATTTTCCATTGAGCTACCTTCTCATTAACAGCAAAATCAGGAGTATACATTTTTACAATAAAATTATGTTGTGTATGTATTGGAAAATTAAATCGCGTATAATGAAGAATATAACCAAAAAACATTCAACATTCGTGGTACAATGAAAAGTAAAATTGAACAGAGAGCAAAACAACCCGAAAGAACTTTATTTGGATGTGTTCTGTTGGGACGTAAATTCTAAATAAAATGGTATTTTACCTGATGTGACTGTAGTAGTGAAAGTTGTCATACTGGACACTGGTGCTGCTTTATGGGTATTAGACGATATGCTGGTATCTGAAGAATAATTACTGTGTTTAAAAGCACATTATTATTATAATAATAATTATTATAATCACATTGCAGCACTTATATCAATACAGTCGAGGCTACAGAAGTAATATGTTATGCGTTATATTCAGTTGAAACACGTGACTACTAGACTACTATTATATGTCCATAGACGATAATCTAACTAATATTGTATACTAACGCTGGCTAAAATCAGTTTTTAACGAGTGTGCGAGCAAAGGCCCATGTTTAACGAATTCATGAACGAAATTATTCGACTATAGATAAACATTCATTTTAAAACGTACGTTTGAAAATGCAGTTTTCACCATTTCAAACATGTACATAAGCACCAATTTAAGGATTAAATTAATTATATTTGTACTTAACATAAATTGGACCCCAGCTTGAATGTTTCTCCGTACTGAAAATTATTGACCCTATAACAGCCATATATTGTGTAACTAGGTTGCAAGAAGCCAGGTGATTATTATATGTCCCTGCTGCGGTCTGTGGTTTTGTTATATTAGTGTCCGGCGTCGTTGCTAGTGTTTTATTTTCCTGTGTCGCTAAAGATGGAAGAAACATTTAATGGTATTAGTTGTGGATATACCAATGTCAAAAGTAGAAACGAAAGGACAACCCATGTATTATAGTTGTGTACAATTCATTAACTAATTTGTCCAAAAGCGTATACATGTATGTCGAAATTCATAAACAGTAATAAGTTCATATTTCATAATTGTTTCAGTTATATGTATTTGTTATGACATTGAAATTACTGTATTGTCTTTAATTGAGAACAAAATGTTTTACGAATATGGCTGAAGTTAATATACATGTATATATAGATTCGCATTTGCTGAGAATCGCAGTGACATTGTGACAGGCCCATGGCTAACTGATATCATCCGTATCGATTTCGCGTGGATTAATCGTTATATATACTTAATATAAACGTAATTCATCAATACGATCTAAACCGTGCTGGAGCTCGGCGACTGACAGCAAATTGCAATACGTAGCATATCGCCACAAGTAGCAGATTCTATGGTTGAAATTAGCTCAAATGCATGCAATTAAAGCGTGTGTATTCACATAAATACAAATACATTTAAACTGCCCGCACGGTCGCCATTGAAATCGGACGATGGTTTTAAAGTATAAAAATCGTACGGCCACAGCTTGATCCAAGCAAATGCCGTCTGGCATTCGGACGGGTGACCGGCCGACGTGATTTCGACCTCCCTGACCCCCAAAAATATCCCCGGTCGCCGTTAACTTCTAAGAATTCCTTAGTATTACCTCCGCCGTCCAATTGGCACTGTCCGATTATGCCTGTTTGGGGTATAACAGACGCCGTCCGGCGGCAGTTCCGATTGGGGTATATGTAAGCGTTACATCAACACCAATTAATGATGATGAAAATATACTTACATTTGGGTGAAGCTGCGAACGTGTATTGCGTACAATACAATATAGTAACGACAAGATATTTCCCCTCCATTTAGATATAACTTGCACTGATATTATTTGCATGATGTTCGTGTTTGAGTGCATACGACTGAAAAATGTTGGGATAAAACTGCTCCGATTCACAGTGTCCGTACATTGTTAAAGACAATACAATGTGGTTATTTAGTACAGTGTCCTACCGGAAGCTTCAAAGAGCGAGCTTGTAAAAATAATGTCCGCGTCTAAAGAGTTACCGTTCAATATGCAGTAGGTTCATAATTGTATAGATTATATTAAAATCCGTCCATTTTTAACGAACGTCTGGTGTGTCCAAACTTAATATTTGCAGCTAACTTTAATATACCGTTTTGCATTGTAAAAGTAAATAGCGAAACCATTGCAGCAAATGATTGCAGATTTATGTTTAGCTCAACTGAGGACGAAGTGCTCAATGGTGAGCTATTCTGGTCAGCCACTATCCGCCGTCGTCAACAATTTACTCAAACAACTTCTTCTTTGATGGTTCTCAAATCATTTTTCTCGATATTATTACCAGACCCTTTTTCGTCAAGTCAGTGACAATTTTGAAAAAAGCAGAAACCGTAGATTTTTATGTCTTTTACGCAGACAGTTTTGGACAACTAGTTGCAATGCGATAATTGCGGTGGCTGTGCTATAAGGTTAAGTTAAGCTTTTATTTGTTAATTTTCTGTCTAGTGTTGATAAATGATGTTAATGCAGGCTCTGAAGCCATCACTGTTGCACGTACAAATAACAGCATGCAAGATTTGCAACTGTTGGAAATCAAATTTTATCAGTCAATTTTTATGGTCATATGCAAACGGAGTAAGTTTGGTCAACATTGAATAAAACAACATGTGTGTAAGCTAATCATTGATAACTTAATGATGTTTTTTTTCCACACACAAGGGGCAGTATTTCTGGTGATTCGGACCTGAACATGCTTATATTCGACTTCACCTATAATCTTACGTTCATAGACAAACTGCACAATTGGTTAAGATTGGATGAAAAATGAAGTCTCTATCCTGAATTATATTATAATGTCCATTTTTGTATATTTTTTCACAAACAAATGGCTATAAATCCTGTGTTTCTGGCCTGATTTTGGTTATATTCGACTTTACTTTAAATTGTTATGGTCAAAGACAAACTATGCAAGATTAATGAAGATTGGATGCATATGAAGTCTCTATCCTAAATAATGTCCATTTTTGTATATTTTTTCACAAACAAAGGGCAATTACTCTAGTGTTTCTCGTCCGATCTTGTTTTTATCCGACTTCAACTGTTATCTTATGGTCATGGACAAACTCTGCAAGATTTGTGAAGATGGGATGAAAAATGAAGTCTCTATCCTGAATAATGTCCATTTTTGCATATATTTTTGATTGGTAAAAAATCATGGCTACCGGGGGACTAGACAGTTTTCCATACATGGTTTCTTGTCTAAAATGACTTGATTCATTTTGAAATAAGTTCACAGAAATGTTCCTTGGCTGACCATCGGACCACATTCCTTCAAATTATTTTTATTTGCTAAAAGTGGTCCATTGTTGACAACTGTGTCAACTTTACTTCAAACATCTTATAACACGTGATTAAATTTTTACAAGCTAATATGATTCATTTAACTCATGTGAGCGACACAGTGCTATTTTGGCCATCTTCTTATAATAGAAATGGTAATATTTGATTTTATAAGAATGTCATAAATGAATGTAAGCTTTTGAAGCTAATGAGACTAACGAGCCTTCTGAACTAACATTAAAAAATGACGCATTGTGAGAAATGTATATACATGTAACTTTAAATGTCTTCTTAAAGCAAAAAGTAAAGCGACATAACTTCCTGAAACAATTCTAGGCTCAATATTTACAAAACCACAGTGTATAAACCAACTGTATCCGATCCGGATATTGCGATGAAATTTCAATGGCTGATTTCAAAAAGTACACACAGATTGGTACAATATCTGAAAAAAACCTAAGCATATATTCAAAACGTAAAGGCAAGTTGTACATATTCATTATCACAAATAATTATGCTCTCGTTCGTATATATTTTCTTCTGGCATGTTTGCATATGTTACCTAAAATCATTGAAAATTGATTTACTTGTTTGAAAAAAAAAGCGAAAACATTATACGTTACATAACTTAATAGTTGCTCATGACACTTGACTGCGTTTGCTTATACAGTGTTGTACTTAAACATGTATATATGGCGTGTGTTTTGGCTTTTTATGTGTGCCTTCAGTAATGCGTTGTCTGACAACTTAAAAATATTTTTTTGATTCACTGTGCATGAATTGGTATATTTGATCATCCACGGCATACATGATTGTGTTCTTGATGATAAGTAGAATGCGACAACTTTTGGACTAGACTATTCCTGGAGATGCGGGTATTTAAGCTTCAATAGACAACAACATTAAGCCTGACCACTACAATTTCGGTTTTAACGTGTAATTTTAGCAAGGTTCCCCCCACAGAGAGTGGTGTAGTCTTTTGCAATATATTGTGAATCACATTATCCTAACCCATTAATTGCAGAGATTAAATAACTAAATTATGGCGGCTTCCATGAGTGATGATAAATAATATTTTAACGTATTACATATTGAAAAGTAAATGTCAATTTGAAATATTTTTCGGAAAAGGTTTGTAAAAATGATTCACCATAATTAAAACCGCATCTCAGTGACATATGACGTCAAAAAATATCTGGAAAAACTAGAAGCGCATTATAACATTCAGTCAGTATTTTAAAAAGATACAATATCAACCCGTGGAATCATTGCGACCATAACGCGAGCGTTATGTGTGGAAAATGTCGCAATGCAGATTAAGTTGTGGTGTCAATATCAAGAAATGGACGTTAACGGTGAGTACGACTCTGTATTTTTGCTTATAAGTAACTTGTGAGCGAGAATTTAAAGAGTCAAAGTTTGAAAAGTTCTACAGGATACAATATCGCACTTTTCCTTAAATTTTTAAAACTAATGTAAAGTATATACATATTTGTGTCGAATAGCATTCTCCGATTTTTTATTATTTTCGCTCACAAGTTTCTTATAAGCAAAACTACAGAGTTCTTATCACCACTGCGACATTTTCTACACATAACGCTTGGTCGCAATGATTCCACGGGGAATCTCTAATGTTTGATCTCGAATATATATAATACTTTGAATTATATATTTCAAATAAACTGAGCAAGAACTTGTAATGTAAAATTTGACAAACGTTATTTACATTTAAACGTTAATAACTTAACGGAGTTAAGGACGGTTATCACAGGATCTAAAAATAAAACGTTTACAATTGGTCAGTGAAACGTTTTCTGCAGGTCAATGTTTTGCGACATTGACCGATTCGCCTATATAAAATTAGATTAATATATTTCCTCCTTTTGTTGCCCACGCGTAACACCGGTTTAAGTGAGTTTTGGGATGTTCCACAGTGAAAACAGACGAAATAAAGTTCAATTAAAAGCACAGCACTTCAGGTCCATACATTTTTCAGTTTAATAGTTTAGCAAACAATAAAACAGTTAAGAACTTATTCGCTGAGATATATGATGTGAATATGGGCCTCAAAATAGTAAATGGTCCCTATTACAGGACATCACAGGCAATATAAATACCAAATACATTATAATTATTTTATATTTGCCTTCAGCTCGAAAAAAAGAACAAAATAGAATATAACCTAAAACTGTGTCTATTATTTCATTTTAAGTGCATGACTAAATATGTGCAGACAAATACTTAATGATGTGTACGTGGTGATATTGTTTTGACTTCTTCAATAATATATCCCGATATTTCTTCTTCTACAATAATCAGTGTTGGCGAATTTATAGTTCATTTAATGTGCCATTGTTAATTATTTATATTATGTGATTAAAATTCTCTAGAATATCAGAACAAAACATGGTTGATGTAAAAACATTTTATTTAGGCGCGAGCTCTTCTGGTTCTTTTTACAGAGCGGCAACATTCAGTTTGTGATACATAATTGCGCGTAATTAATAAAATAAATAAGAACAATTACCCTGTTTCATATTTACGCCGTGCACAACAACGCACGCGTCATGATTCATGTGAGTTTATTGAGTAATAGATTATTAGTAATTGCAACCTCTTAAGATCATTGTTAAAAACAATTCAATACAATTACAAACGAATAAACACATTAACGGAAAGTGACACTTTGTAACAAGAAATGGAACAAAGCATAGCAATATTTTCAGTACAACAGCAGAGTAAAAACAGAATGCAAATATTATAACGAGTCATATGTTAGTCACTATTAGTCACATAACTTCTAAAAATATACTAACGAATGTGTGCGGAGCCTAAGTGAGACATACTATATTCTTAATCGTGTTTATATAAAACGTTTAGTTTATATTTGATATTCGAAGGGAACATTCATTGTTCTGCTCTTCACATACTAATGTAAAAGAATATATAATGTTCACATTAAGCGTTTAGTTATTAACATACGAATATTTCACATATGTTTCCGTTAATCAAATATAAACAAATGATACTCTTTGATACAATAACAAACACAACATAAAAAGTATCTATTGCAACGAAAATATTTAAAAGGGGACGTTTTGGTAGTGATAACAATGTGAATCGTGATCACTATTCAAAATGTCATTTTGTTGATCACCTATTGATGTGTACTGGCATTTTCGTTCCGCCACTCTCAGATCAAGAATCGCATACCGGTGTCCTTGTACCTGTGCATTAAGAAATATAAAGTATATAAAATCTTTAAATAAGCTCCGACTGCATTAGCAGCAGACAAAACAATAACTGACATACGACCTACGCAGTGCCTTATTTCCAGGCAAATGACCAATATCCCATAAAGCACCTCAGTAGGAGACACTCAGATCATTTCATTTATTTCGGAAATTGAAGGACAACGTTATTCAGTAATATTAAAGCATCGTCAGTTTTATTAAAACTGAATACAAAAGCGAACACAGCATTCCACAATTAAAAAGAACGTTACAATGGCCACAGCGATGTCTGAGCCACTTTTTATTAATCATGACATTTCTCAGCATACTTTTCAACACAAAAACACGTTCAAAACAGAGTCAACATATATTTCTCGTCGGTAACTGTGATGCTGCTGTTCAATGTTGTTTGCACCACGTGGATTTTGTGTAATTATACTGTGAATTTCGACATCGTCGTATTGCCACTGCGACTCAGTTTTTTTTATTGCCGGTTACTTTGTTCACAGCAGCAGCTTCGGAATTGGTCCCCGAAAGAGAGCAAATAATATTAAACACAACTGCGTTTATTAATTACCACTTTTATGTATTTAGCCCATAGATCCATTTTAAAAGTAATTTCACATATTGATAACTGTTCAAAGTACTCTTTAAAAAAATAAATAATGTACATTAATAGATTTTAGAAATAGGTATCGTCGTGTCGCTGATAGAAAAGTGAGAAAATATCCATAATTATATCTCATCCTTCGTAATATGTGATTAAAACCGATATTTATATATTACATTTATTAACACATTGTTCTTTACTGTAACTACAAAGAAACTTTGGATGCATATGTGTTGCATGTTAGCATGCCTCAATCATTTGTAAAACATGTTAAGTACGCGTAACTTCAATGAGGCCCTTATACAGTTATAAATATTATTTTTCATGAATCACCACATTTGATAAATCATTGCGCATGAGTCGACAACATATTTATACAATAAAGTACAATAACAGAAATTCTCAATATGATGCAGACTTATTAATTATGGAGCAACGTATATGTGCAATTAATATGACATAACTAATAGTTTTGGTACACAAAGTGGTATATGTACCTTCAAAACTAGACTAAGTAGTAAAACTGAAAAATAAAGATAATCAGAAAATATCAGTCAGGATCAATTTTATTAAATATTAAAATCATACATAAACATCAACAAAAAATAGTTGGGTCTAACGAATTCTGCAGTGAATATTATCCGAGTACAGACATATTGTCACGCACTAGAGCAGGGGTGATTAATCACTCCAGGCTCCAGTGTGCAATGGAGGTTCTTTTGGACCAGATATGTATAGGGAGCACATTCATTACCACAAATACCTTTACATCTAAACTATTTATTTACAGAAACTGATATAGATCTACTTGATACACGCATGCAGATTAAGTATTCAACAGAATGTGATATATATTTTTCATAAGTATCTTCATATGCAAACAATACAACAGCAAAAGTCCGTTTAACTATAACATCAGTTAATTGATTAAAACAACAATGCCTTCAATGTCCATTTACGTCATGATCCATGCAGCGTATATATATAACATAAAACCTTTAGTATTCGTTCTTGACGCACAAACGCTAATTTAAAGGAAGAATCTTTTATGTCATTCAAGTAAGTAAATAACACTCCAAATACTTCGCGCACATACGCACACAGCTAACCAGACTTGGTATCACTCATATCGAAACCACGCCGGCTCAGGGATGGCCACACAGGCTCTGGGTTTGCCACACAGGCTCGGGATTGCCACACAGGCTTGGGTTTGCCACACAGGCTCGGGGTTGCCACACAGGCTCGGGATTCGCCACACAGGCTCGGGGTTCGCCACACAGGCTCGGGGTTGCCACACAGGCTCGGGATTGCCACACAGGCTCGGGGTTGCCACACAGGCTCGGGGTTGCCACACAGGCTCGGGATTGCCACACAGGCTCTGGGTTGCCACACAGGCTCGTGATTGCCACACAGGCTCTGGGTTCGCCACACAGGCTCGGGGTTGCCACACAGGCTAGGGTTGCCACACAGGCTTAGATATGCCACATAGGCTCTATTCTTGACAGGTCTCCCCCACTACAAGCCACCTATAAACAAATTAAGTCAATAAACCTATGCCCTACATCATTCAGTTCAAGTTGCTACCCCAACACAACAACGCGACTGGACATTTATACACCCAATACACGAGCTTTACAAAATACACTTAACCTTAATTCCTCACACGTAAATGGCAGTACTATGACAATTAGTATGTGAACTGTACTTACATTGTACATTGCGGATCAAATATCTCACATCCCCATCTCCTCATATTCTCACACAAAACTAACACTCAGCCATCTCCAACTGATCTGGTCTCTACAACTGTTATTTCCAGACTGAATTGAAACAATGAATCTACCCCCCAGCCAAACAAAGCAACATCAGAGACTAGTCTAAATATCAACACCTTGTCACATTCAGAGCTATGGTTAAAGCGTTTCCCTACCGTTATCAAAACATGGTTCTGGCATCAAAGTAAACTAATTAGGCTACACGTCAACATAAACACTAAACAGGAACAGAGTCTCACAATTTGCTGGGAAACTTAGCAAAATTTAGCCGAATAACGGGAATGTAAAGTATTGTATTAAAGGGGTATATAGAAATTTGTGACACATATATATTGAAAAGGTACAACATACGTTCACATCATTTGCACTTTCAAACGCCCATTTTGAATCAAACAATGAAAAAGAAAACTACGAGAAACTGACCCAAAACATTCCCTTTTTCATATAAACATGCAGTTCACTTCTTCAGACATGTCAGCCACTTGAAACATATAGTTTTGTATAAAAATATGCAATAGCACGATATATACGAATATAATTGTATGCCATTTAAAGAAAATTGAATGGCGACCTTACCTTTTCAGTCATAAGTTTTGGGGTTTTAGTAAAATGAATAATTGTTATGATTTTTTTTATTTTGTTATGATTTTGTGTAGGAAAACGTTTTTTATTTAAATACGGTTTGCAAACGTGTCAATAACGCATTAATTTCGAAGTGCTATTCTTCGCAATATTAGAAAAATATAAATTGCAAGACCGTTTACATGATTACATTTAGACGTTGAAAAGTATTTATTACGTTGTAAAACGTGTGAAACTGTTATATACGCTCTCAACAGACGTCAAGAATGACTTGAAACGGAGTTATGACACAAATAATTAAGAATACGCTGTTGCTATCAGCATAGGTTTGCGCCTGAAATTAAATAAATAATTGTTGAATTCAGTGTACAGTTGTATTTCTGGAATGATCATAGTAATATCTTGTTTTGCTCATGGCGGAACCACTTTTGTATTAATTTCTTTAAACACTCTTGAAATTCGTGCGCCAAGTAGTATTCGCTGTGTCCATATTACGTGTCGGAAACACGAACTGCATGTTGTCCACAGACAATGGTAAGTTTGTCTTTGATTTGATTGATTAATTTCAGTGATGTTATGAGGTTAATGAGCTACGGTAAAATCGTTTTATTTCGCGGAGTCTTTTTTTGCGCATTCTCGAAAACCGGCGTAGTCGCGCGGTCTTATATTCGAGCATTTTATGTTATTTTTTATCAATTTTTTAAAGAAAGAAAATTGTGGTGGGTTATACAATTAGCTCTTGATTCGGACGCGATATTAGTGAAAATTAGACGAAATGAACTGATGTTAATGTAAGTAATTGATCAGTGTTACTGGGATGAGCTCTCGCTTTCTACGAGTGGTCTTTCTTTAGAAAGGGCTTCTTAGAACAAGTGCGACATAATGTTTGAAGTGCACGCAAAAAAGAAATCATACCGGTACATTTTGTCGTTTTACAAACGTTCGCTTGATTTTTATCGTCGTCATCGTCATTATCATAGTCCTCCTTCTCCTCCTCCTCGTCATCATCATCAACAACATCTTTATCATTATCACATCATCATCAACCTCATTATCAGCATCATCATAATCACATTATTATCATCATCATCATCTTATCGTTTCTGTCGTATCTATCATTGTCATATTCATGTCCTATTAGCTGTGCTAGTTATGCTTACTGGTTTGGGTTAAGGTAATATGGTCGCGTCGCCACATATAGAATAATTTTAGTAGTCAATAAAGGCGCTGAAAGATAATTAGTGTGTTAAATTTGTAGCTCTTTTTGCCAATCTTAGTCAGTTGTCCAAAATAATACAATTTTTTTTGTAATCGGTTTTTCATAAGGAAAAACTTTCAACAAGCACATTTTAATATGGAGAGTCGATTCATATAAAGTGTGGACAACTGGGTAATGGAGAAACGACAAAAGCTTTCAAAACAAAACCAGCATGTTTATTTTAGGACACATGTGTATACATTTAATTATTAATTTGTTTTTGTATTTGAAAGTAAAAGATCAATAAATATCTAGTAATATATATATCAATTACCGGCCGCTTATAAACTGCAGAACGTTTGCATTTCATATTAACAATAACATTCGACATCATGCTGATATTATTATTTGTAATAGCATCAACATTTTGTTCTGAGTCATTACACACGTACGTGTCTGACTAACGTCGTTTAAAGTTCAACGTTACATTTTTTTATTAACGTCGATTGATGTGTACAGACTAGCATGCTGCTTCTGTGTCGCACGTTTGAGATCAAGAATCTCATACTGACGTTGTTCCACCTCACGTTGTTCCACCGGACGTTCTCCCATATAACGTTCTCCCATCTATCGTTATTAAACTGACGTCCTCCCATCTGAAGCTCTTTAACCGGACTTTGTTCCACTCCATTTTGATCGACCTGACCTTCAACCGGACGTTCTCCCATCTAAGGTCCTTCCACCTGAAGTTGTTTTACCGGTCGTTGTTCAACCAATTTTTGCTCCACCTGGCGTTCTCCCATCTGATGTTGTTCCACCTTACGTCATTCTATCTGACAATGATCCTTCTGACGTAGTTTTATCTGATGTCTGGCTTGTTCTACCTCACTTCGTTCCACATGACGTCGTTCCATATGATGTTTCATCTCACCTTCGTCTACCTAAAAATCATCGAAGTCTACATATAGTACTATGGCACTAAATGATAATGCTAGACACGGATCTTAACATTTGATAATTAATAAACAAAATATACAGGCAATAAAGAAACCGAATTAATGTGCAATTATGTATGAAACACAAATGCTAAGAATCTCCAGTATGTCTTAATTTAAACAGAAGTTGATACAATGTTTTGTGACCAAACTTATTTTCTGAATATGAAATTTCACAATCCAGTGACCATCTCATAATGGGAAGAGCTGTTCATTGGTCGCGTCATAGTCATTACCCCATCGTTCTGGTAGATTGCGTGGTTTGTTGGAGCTACTGCATGATGAAACTGCGTGGGGGTTTTATTATTGCCTGTTACGTTGGTTGCAGAATGAGCCGGAGAGGGACATCCTGAATATTATATGTTTAAAAATGTAATTTCATGCATAGTCAATAGCTTAAACACCATTTTATTTCAAATCTTCCGATGCAGTTAAACTTCATTAGTCATTGAACGTGTTCGAGTTATTTCAATTTCACACAAACACGAATACTTGTTACAATTATATAACTTTATATATGTTGTTGTTGCGTTTGTTGAAGCTCTGTGAGACATAAAATAGAAAACTAGCATTTAGCGACTTAAAAAAAGGCGTTTTACTCTTGCTTTTGGTATCAGTACAATCATGATTACAACATGTAGTACAAACGAAAGGTTATAACAGTTCTATGTAAACAGCATTGACCAATACAAACCAGTTCCACACAGATACATATTCCACTGCATTTGTGTTAGTTACTTACTGTTCCTCGGTAGTTTGCACAGCTGTTGATTTTATCCGGTTTCCTTAAAATATTATTGCACCATAACTATTTAAAATATCCATTTTACTTTTCAGAAGTACATGTAGTAATAGTATTGAAAGTAGTTGTAGATGATTTATATTTATCATAGTTACTTGTATTATTTTAAAATTAGTATGATTATTATTTAGAGTATTAGTAGTAGTATATGTTATAATGATATAATTAGTAGTTACAGAAGTAGTTAATAACAAGTACGCAAATCATAGAAGTGCATATACATGTACAAGTATCTAACATTAGATACATTTTAAGGAAATATGTACTTAAGATAATTGCATATACGTTGTTTACCCTTAATGCGAATGACTGTAAAGGTGACTCAAACAATCAATGAGATAATAACAACGCCACAAACGACAACAATGATGGCGTTCTGGGTTGTGCATGCGCTACATTGGGATTCAACGTCATGTGATTCGGGTGTAGATGGGTCCGTTACATCTGATCGGGTTCTTTGTACTGAATGCATCAATGTTGTGGTCAGTCAATGTTTGTTTTTGTTCAGTAATTCCAATTACCGTTGTTAGCACGTGTGCCATGGTTTGTTCGCTCGACGAAGTATCAGAAGTTGTTGTGGTATGGCGTTCTGTACGAATTATACAAGTATTTTATATGTAGGGGATTGCGAAATACAAATAACACAATTTACTATTTTTTGGAAATATGTCCCTTATTGTATGGTATTGTAAGCAGAAATTTTCGAAATTATACGACATGTTCTTTGATGAATATAATTACAAAAATCGTTAAAAACACCTGTATTGAACCTATTGTTAGTTTACTTTTCTAACATGACACGTAGAGTATTTTGAAGACAATGCACACAATTCACCGTTGTTAAACTACCAATAAACTGTAAAACTGTAAAATATAGTTCGCATTGTAATTGCAGAACTTGTTATCAGGTCATGTTAGAATCGAAATAATTTTCGCATTATCTTTGTTTTTCGGCTAATAAACACCGATATGTCGTTCTGATGCGGAATATTACATGTAAAAAACTTCGTGGTTTAATTCATACCCATCATAACTCGTGTTTATTAGCCGAAAAACAACTCTAAATCGAACATTTTTTCTTATTTTTTTCTTAATTAATCTACTGCCAATTGTTGCTTAAATATGCGATTCAAGATAGCAAAAATTGAGGACTCGAATTCGTACGATGTCAAACTCCGTACAAATAAGTATGGAAGAGGATAATACACAATTATTAAAAGATATGAACGACAAACTGTGCCTTTGTTCGCATTTAATGATTTATTCGCGGTGATCCTAAATAACCAAGCATCCCTAAATGTGATATTTTTGCTGAAAATTGATGTACATTAGATTTCTCATAAACTACCGAGAACAGCGGTAATTTGGAAAAAAATAAATAGAAACCAATATTTTTTAGAAGCCTTGCATATTAAAATGCAAATAAAATGTACTCATGGTACACATGGCTACTGGGCAATGATACAAATATGTATCTCGCTTTTGTTCTTATATACAAAAAATAACGATGGCGGAAAAATCAAGAAGGTATGATAAACAATATCAAACTGTTAGCAATGGTACGTAGATCAATACGTATAAAGGTGTTTAATATAATTTAAATTAAATGTCCTCATAAAGTCAACAATAATTAGTAGACGTTTTCTATCAGTTAGCATACGGTTTACTATTGCAGTATCGCATTGCCATATCTTAACGTGTTATTCGCATTGTTTTCTAATAGGTTTGTGGTGTTGAGAATTGTTTCATGTCCTTGATTATTACTCCTACATTCAATGTATCAAATAAACTGTTGCATATTTGGAATTAAGCAGTATACAGAGTCTAAACAGTATAAATCGCATAAAGTGTTTTTTACAAATCTAAAAACAAAAGAGAATACGTTCTTTACTCGTATATAAACTACACACGTTAACGCATGCTTTCAGGATGTCATATTGCACTATCACCCTTAATTTAAGCGAATGGTAATTTAAACCCTAAACATAAGTGCGTCTGTGGGATTTATGGCATTTACATATTTAACGATGCGTATAGGACAGTGTGTGTGAAACCCCGACTTTGTATAGACTGACAGGTGAAAGAGTTTACATTGACATATCCCGTCTTTCGAAAACTAGTACAATAAAACCTTCTTTAATGGTAGGTTGAATTGTGTAAATCATAATGCATCGGTATTGTATGGAATATTCGAACATAATGTTCTATATAAGGTAACAACAAAAATAGCACAAGAGTAGTACACATCGGCATGGCAAGGTGTGCGAACTCAGTGTTTTGGATGGACCATTATCGACATGGGGTGGTTTGAGAACATTCATATTTATATTCATTTGTTCTGACATCAATTTGATACAGAAATTATTGTCTGTAAATGAAGAAAAATAATAATTTTGCGAACATGGTTGTAATGAAATTGTTTGGTTCAGTTAAATATAGTTACATTTACATAGATTATGCGACTTTTCACGACATTTCGCATGCGCTTTATAACGCTAAAATTGCATTAGCTATCGGAAGTGATTATGAAGGCTTTACCTGATCTGAGTTCATAATTCAACGTCCATTGATTGCTTCGGTAGGTATATCCAACTCTCCAACAATCTACATAATACTCCCCATTGTCTTCTACATTTAGATTTGCGATCCTCTACATGTTCAACGACTCCTGGTATTTTTTGTCGTGTGATTGAGATATCTTATAATCGTGTTCCCCCACATCCATCTGTAGTTTCTATCTGGTATGTTCTCCATAAAGAATGCGTTAGGAAAAAAGTGCAGAGCTAGATCTGCGCTTTGTCTGTCAATTACACTGATAACATTACCGCATGCTGAAACAGAAAAAGCGTCTTTAAAGGAAGTACTTAAACATGGTATTTACAATCAAGAGGGCAAAACAACTGGGTTTCTCCCCTGAATTGAATGAATGATAATGGTTTGTTAAACTTTCAAAGCATGTTCAGAGGTGAAGTAAAAGTTGACAGCAGACGTCACCGATTGACCACTTTAGAGGAGGGGCATTTAGATTTGTCCTTGTCCGTCCGACCTTCCGTCCGTCCGTCGGATTTTTGTGTCGCGCACAACTTTATAAGGATATTCATTAGAATCGGGGCTTGTACACCTGGGTATTTTGGTGCAGTTTTTTCCGACATAAGCGGAGTTATGGCCCCTTTTTTAGCAAAAAATGATATTTTTGGACTTGTGTCGCGCGTAACTCAAAAAGTTTTGCTGCTAGCGTGATGAAACTTAAAAAAACATATTAATCAGCATGTGAACGTGTGCACCTGGATATTTTGGTGCAGTTGTTTTCAGACATCAGCGGAGTTAAGGCCCTTTTTTTAGCAAAAATAACAATTTTGGACTTGTGTCGCGTGTAACTCAAAAAGAATTATTGCGAGTGATGAAACTTTAAAAACATATTGATTAGCACGTGAACTTGTGCACCTGGGTGGGTTATTTGGTGCAGTTTTTTCAGATATCATTGGAGTTATGGCCCTTTTTTTAGCAAAAGATGACATTTTAGACTTGTGTCGCGCGTAACTCAAAAGATATTACTGCTGAATTGATAAAACTTTACATACATACTAATCAATATGTGAACTTGTGCACCTGGGTATTTTAGTGCAGTTTTTTCCGACATCAGCGGCATTATGGCCCTTTTTTAGCAAAAAATGACATATTTGGACTTGTGTCGCGTGTAACTCAAAAAGTATTATTGCAAGAGTGTTGAAACTTTATAAACATATTAATCGGCATCTGAACTGGTGCACCTGGGTATTTTGGTGCAGTTTTTTTCCGACATCAGCGGAGTTATAGCCCTTTTTTAGCAAAAAATGACATTTTTGGACTTGTGTCGCGTGTAACTCAATAAGTATTATTGCTAGAGTGATGGAACTTTATAAACATATAAATCAGTATGTAAACTTGTGTAGCTTGGTATTTTGGTGCATTTTTTTCCGCCATCGGTGGAGTTATTTGTTTAGCAAAAAATGACATTTTTGGATTTATGTCACGTGTAACTCAAAAAGTTATTGCTAGACTGATATAATTTTATAAACATATTCATTAGCATAGGACTTGTGTATCTGGGTATTTTGGTGCATTTTTTCCAACATCAGCAGAGTTTTGTGACAACCAGCGGAATGTGGGGGCATCTGTGTCCTACGAACACATGTCCACTTTTAAAGATATTTCTTGTCTCAAATAAACGTAAGTTAAAGTGACGTTTTACGTGAAGTACTTCAATAAAACAAAACTTTTGAAAAACTTAAGGATAAATATAATTTTCATTGGGATAAGTATTCTCATCTTATTGACGAAATTAACTTTTTATGAAAAAAGGCAAACTAAATTTTCAATAACTAATTAAGTGTACCCTAGTCTTTAATAATTTTCAAATTTAAAATACAGCTAGGACAATATTTTTAATGGAGCCAAATGTCATTTTTATCATTCAGTAGCATTACAAGATGATTAATATACAAGTAATTAGATATTCTTAAAATGTCATACAAAGGCTAAATTGGTGGAAAACTACGAGACAAGGTTAGGGTGTATCACGCGCCGATTTGGTAATCAATGTGTCGAAGGTTTCACACTTTAGTTTTAATAATATAATTATGCTCTATTTTATTTTAGTTAAATTAAATTCAGTATATTTTTTTCTTAATACATACAGCAATAATAAACAATATATAGTGATGGTAAGACTTGGAAATACTAACAAGATGATATATTTTATGAGTTTGCAGAAAAGCTTTTACATATTTGTGGATAGCAACTATTTAAAAATATTAGTTGTTCCTAAGTTTATTTGCGTAATATATTTTAATTAAGAAATAATACTTTTACGTCATATTTGTTGTCGAATAACCCACGTCCGGAAGTTTAGATGCATACTGGTGAAGTACTTAAATCCGGACACCTGAAAACAAACGTGTTTGTACGATCAAGACCCATAATTATATGGTATCAGTTGATGCACGCACCTGTCTCATCAATGTATGTCAAGTTTCAACAGAATCAAATGAGTATTAATTCATTAACTTACTATTGTTTTTTCTTCTTTTCAAATGTAAACATCTGCACGCAGGGGATTGAAATCAAAACAGTAGATCCGCTAAAAAAAGCTTTACATACAAAATTTAAAAGTAAACACCAGAACAGTGTAAACAAATAAGAAAACACGATTACTGACGAACAAGTTGTAGTTGAATGCTTATTTTTATTCTTTGTGTTTTTAATAAAACTTATTTTTTTGAAAGTGTCCAGATTTATGTACTCTCCAGCTATATTTTGATACGTGTTACAGGTCTTTTTTAAACAAATCATACTGTTATTTTAAGATAGCAATTCCCTCCAAGATTTTGACCAAAGCTTTAGATTAAACCCAACTTATTATGTTTAACTTTTTATTTTCGTTTGATGCCATTATCCAGAGAAATCGCCCAAAAACCAGCAAAAGTGTCCGGATTTAGGTACTGTACCAAAAAGGATTAAATCACGAGTGCGAAGCACGAGTGATCTGATACCACGCATCTAACTTCGGCCGTGGGTTATTCGACAACAAACTATGACGTAAAAGTAGTATTTCGATTCTAACATGTCTTTTTACTAACATTTATTCGAATATGCCCTGTATATGTTACGTACTATTTGTTTATGAAGCTCTGCACATAATCATTAGCTACGGCTGTTCTGTTGGTGAGGTGTCCTCCCTCAAATTTTATAAATGAACAATCTATTCATTCGTACATATCGATAGACAAACAAATGGATGATTACTACTATAGGGCATTAACACTTTAATATCAAAATTTAGTTGCTTTATTTATAAATGGAGTGAAATTTAACGCAAACTAATTATGATAAGCGTCGTGTTTATAAGCTAGAACAAATACAAAATTGTGTTAAGTGAACAATGTATAATGTTACCTCAAAAACCTTCATGCTAACGTCGATCCACTGCTGTTTACATTTAATATCCAGCATCAAGTATTTGCACTTCCTTGTAAGTATCCACAAAGATGTACCTATTTATTTCAATTGTTAATGTGAACCGTACTAACCAGAAACGCGATTTGTTTTCGAAATCGCCATGACTGGTCAGAACGTATCTTTTTATTCGTCTATGGTTCCAAACCTGTATCCAATTATCTACATTGGCGTCCAAACTAATTGTAAACATCAGCGACGCACGGTTTCTTTAATTCTGTGTTATGTTGGTACTTAAAAACATACTAACACTACACAACACAATCATTTCGTGACCTATGTAGAATACTAGGAAAACGAATAACTGTGTCAGTCCAGTGAAAACTGGTTTGTGTCGTCCCTGCTCATTTTGCTTACATATTATGCCACACACTTATCGCGTAATGTGATCTGAATGTTCATTAAACACTTTCCATCTATTCCGTTTTGTGTCACACGATAACTTTCGCCCGTTTCTTAATGTTTTAAACTAACCTGCTGTAGAACCTTCCTATCGATCACGCAGACTTTGAACATGACACGTCTAAATATAGGCATAGTTGTACACACTCAATTGCCATGCCGGTAAAAGCTTAGGTCATTTATGCGAAGTATTGGAAAGTACGGAATGCTGATTCAGCAGTTGTTGTTGTTTTTCAACTAGATTATTATTATATTGTGATGGAACCAAAACTGTTTCATATCGAAAACAGAAACATATTTTAAATGATGAAAATAATCCGTCAGAGCTGCTGACGGAGATACGAGGTCAATTGGTAATCTGGTCTTAACACTAGGCTGATTTTAACGGGCATTCGGCAGGATAAATACGTTATCTTCCTTATGTTCCCTTGATTGTATTGTTCTGTATAATAAAATAAATATCACACACCATGAAGCTTGATACAACGTATTGTCTACTATCAGAAAGGGTGTGATATTAATATATTATCACACTGGGGGTAAATGTATCGGCACATTTGTCGGGGTAGTGATTATTTCGTAGCGCGTGCTTCGAATTTTAACCCCGCCCATTATTGTTACAAAATAACCTATACTTGATTTTCTTCTTTGTTTATATAAAGGTTGAAGCGTGCCGTATTAGAATTTAGTATACATACTTTGCACTTGATGCTTACAATGATACTGACTGAGTATTGGGTACTTTACATTTAGTTTATGGTGTCAAATGTTAATGTTTCATATATTGCAAGGTATATTATTATTTAACTGCAGACTATAAAATAAGACTATAAAATTATTTCATGTGTTGCATAATAGACTCGAAAACAATATTAACGGTTTACATGGGATTAGCGATACTCAAACAACAGCAAAACATCTGAAACAATATCAGTTTTGACATGCCATAATTTCCTGTGCATTGGACCCTATGGTTTATAAAGGTGGTAATTACCCAGAGTTTATATATCAAAGCCTTATCATTGTTTTAATAGTGGTGATAATTATGTTTTATTTTAATGTTTGTCACTAATAATCGAATAAGCAAAAATACATGCATGCTACATTATGTTAATGATGCTAACAATATCATTTTAATAAGTTCAATAACATATAGTGACGAAAAATATGTCCAATCCATTTAGATATCCATTGGATTTAAGTACCTACTACTGCAACATATTGGAATTAAAAGGTTTTGTATTTACAGTGTTCGTACCTTGCAATTGCAAAGACCCATTATGTTTCTTGATTACAATTAGTTACCGGAAGCTTCAAATATTTCCTTCGTAGACAATATGTCTGCGATGTTACATCTGAAGTGTTACAAGTGTACAGGAAGCTTGAGTTTGGTATACAGTGAAACATGCCCAAACCGAACCCTCTGAAACCGAATCCCTATCTAAACAGAACGGATGTTTCGGTCCCTCTGTATTTTTCCTTCTTACTCTTTGTATCGAAAACAACAACCTTCATAAACAGAACCGAACTGTGTAAACCGAAAACCGTACTGTTTTACTGTTCACTCTGATCGATTTTTACCGCACAATCGATCAGAGTGAACAGTAAAAAATCCACTTAATTAGAGCGATACTTTAATGTTTGAGCGAGCAGCCAACGAAGTGTTTAAAAACCCTAACCTAAGAAAAGACATTTATGTGTAAACTGGCATGCTAAGTGATTGGACGATCTATTTGCTTTTTTTATATGTGAAATACAAATAAGTACATTAGAAAAGAAGAACTCAATATACGTGAATAAAATCAACAAAAAAGATGGAACTTTCTTAAAATAAAAAAGATCATACCAATGCATAATATTCATGCTCTTTTACTTTGTATAAATTTTGTTTGCAGTTAACATTCGCATATCTTTATTTATCTTTTAGTGTGTTGCCTGAAAATGCGACATATTGGGGTTTGTTTTGGGGGCGTTGGGGTCCTCTTCAGTTTGTGCAGACAATAACTTGCGAAGTTTTTGGGCTATTTGGTCACAGTTATGAAACTTTATGGAAGTGTTAGTAGGCATAAAAGGAAGGTCAAGTTCGGTTTTCACCATAATTGCATAATTGTTCTTATCGTACTTGAGTTTTTCTCCTTTTAAAAAACACAAATAGTTAGAATAAGGCTTCTTGTGCAGACAATAACTTGAGTAGTTTTTGTGCAATCATTATGGCACTTTAGGTAAGTGTTAGTAGGCATAAAAGGAAGCGAAAGTTCGGTTTAAAACATAATTACTCTTATCATACGTGATGTATGCCCCTTTTACTAGAAAAACAAATAAACACGCTTAAATAAGGTTTATGCTGGCAATATAGACTTGAGAAGTTTTGTGCAATCATTATAAAACGTTAGGGAAGTGTTAGTAGGCATAAACAATTGATAAAAATAACATAAAATGCTCGAATATGAGACCGCGCGACTACGCCGGTTTTTAAGAATGCGCAAAAAAAAGACTCCTCATAACATCACTGAAATTAATCACTAAAATCAAAGACAAACTTACCATTGTCTGTGGACAACATGCAGTTCGTGTTTCCGACACGTAATGTGGACACAGTGAATACTACTTGGCGCACGAATTTCAAGAGTGTTTAAAGAAATTAATACAAAAGTGGTTCCGCCATGAGCAAAACAAGATATTACTATGATCATTCCAGAAATACAATTGTACACTGAATTCAACAATTATTTATTTTATTTCAGGCGCAAACCTATGCTGATAGCAACAGCGTAATTATAATTATTTGTGTCATAACTCCGTTTCAAGTCATTCTTGACGTCTGTTGAGAGCGTATATAACAGTTTCATACGTTTAACAACGTCATAAACACTTTTCAACGTCTAAATGTAATCATGTAAACGGTCTTGAAATTTATATTTTTCTAATATTGCGAAGAATAGCACTTCGAAATTAATGCGTTATTGACAAGTTTGCCAACCGTATTTAAATATAAAAAAAACGTTTTCCTACACAAAATCATAACAAAATAAAAAAAATCATAAACAATTATTCATTTTACTAAAACCCCAAAACGTATGACTGAAAAGTTAAGGTCGCTTTTCAATTTTCTTTAAATGGCATACATTTATATTTGTATATATCGTGCTATTGCATATCTGAATACAAAACTATATGTTTCAAGTGGCTGATTTTGTTTAAACAAGTGAACTGCATGTTTATATGAAAAAGGGAATGCTTTGGTTCAGTTTCTCGTAGTTTTCTTTTTCATTGTTTGATTCAAAATGGGCATTTGAAAGTGCAAATGACGTGAACGTTTGTTGTACCTTTTCAATATATATGTCTGTACTCTCATTATATTCGCTGCAGAATTCGTTAGACCCAACTATTTTTTATTTATGTTTATGTGTGATTTTAATATTTAATAAAATTGATCCTGACTGATATTTTCTGACTATGTTTATTTTTCAGTTTTACTACTTAGTCTAGTTTTGAAGGTACATATACCATTATATGTACCAAAACTATTATTTCTGTCATATTAATTGCACATTATTGTATAAATATGTTGTCGACTCATGCGCAATGATTTATCAAATGTGGTGATTCATGAAAAATAATATTTACAATTGTATAAGGGCCTCATTGAAGTTACGCGTACTTAACATGTTTTACAAATGATTGAGGCTTGCTAACATGCGACACATATGCATCCAAAATTTCTTTGTAGTTGCAGTAAAGTACAATGTGTTAATAAATGTAATATATAAATATCGGTTTTAATTACATTACGAAGGAAGAGATATAATTGTGGATATTTTCTCACTTTTCTATCAGCGACACGACGATACCTATTTCTTAAATCTATTAATGTACATTATTTCTTTTATTTATGAGTACTTTGAACAGTTATCCATATGTCAAATTACTTTTAAAATGGATTGATGGGCTAAATACATAAAAGTGGTAATTAATAAACGCAGTTGTGTTTAATATTATTTGCTCTCTTTTGGGGACCAATTCCGAAGCTGTTGCTGTGAACAAAGTAACCCGCAATAAAAGAAACTGAGTCGCAGTGGCAATACGACGATGTCGAAATTCACAGTATAATTACACAAAATCCACGTGGTGCAAACAACATTGAACAGCAGCATTACCGTTACCGACGAGAAATATATGTTGACTCTGTTTTGAACGTTTTTATGTGTTTAAAAGTATGCTGAGATATGTCATGATTAATAAAAAGTGGCTCAGACATCGCAGTGGCCATTATAACGTTCTTTGTAATTGTGGAATGCTGTGTTCGCTTTTGTATTCAGTTTTAATAAAACTCACGATGCTTTAAAACGACTGAATAACGTTGTCCTTCAATTTCCGAAATAAATGAAATGATCTGAGTGTCACCTACTGAGGTGCTGTATGGGTTATTGGTCACTTGCCTGGAAATAAGGCACTGCGTAGGTCGTAGGTCAGTTATTGTTTCTCTGCTGCTAATGCAGTCGGAGCTTATTTACAGATGTTATATACTTTATATTTCTTAATACACAGGTACAAGGACACCGGTATGCGATTCTTGATCTGAGATTGGCGGAACGAAAATGCCAGTACACATCTATAGGTGATCAACAAAATGACATTTTGAATAGTGATCACGATTCACATTGTTATCACTACCAAAACGTCCCCCTTTAAATATTTTCGTTGCAATAGATACTTTTTATGTTGTGTTTGTTATTGTATCAAACAGTATCATTTGTAGATATTTGATTAAAGGAAACGTACGTGAAATATTCGTATGTTAATAACTAAACGCTTAATGCTTACATAATATATCCTTTTACATTAGCATGTGAAGAGCAGAACAATGAATGTTCCCTTCGAATATCAAACATAAACTAAACGTTTTATATAAACACGATTAAGAATATAGTATGTCTGACTTAGGCTCCGCACAAATTCGTTAGTATATTTTTAGAAGTTATGTGACTAATAGTGACTAACATATGACTCGTTATAATATTTGCATTATGTTTTTACTTAGCTGTTGTACTGAAAATATTGCTATGCTTTGTTCCATTTCTTGTTACAAAGTGTCACTTTCCGTAGAAGATGAAATATCGGGCTATATTATTGAAGAAGTCAAAACAATATCACCACGTGAACATCATTAAGCATTTGTCTGCACATATTTAGTCATGTACTTCAAAGGAAACAATAGACACAGTTTCCGGTTAAATTATATTGTTCTTTTTTTTCGAGATGAAGGCCAAAATCATATAATTTCAATGTATTTAGTATTGTTATTGCCTGTGATGTCCTGTAATAGGAACCATTTATTATTTTGAGGCCCATATTCACATCGAATTTCTCAGCGAATAAGTTTATAACTGTTTGAACTATTAAACTGAAATTGTATTGACCTGAAGTGTTGTGTTTTTCATTAAACATTTATTCCTTCTTTTTTCACTGTGGAATATCCCAAAACGCAATTAAACTGGTGTTACGCGTGCGCGACATAAGGAGGAAATATATTAATGTAATTTTATATAGGCGAATCGGTCAATGTCGCAAAACATTGACCTGCAGAATACGTTTCACTGACCAATTGTAAACGTTTAATGTTTAGGTCATGTGATAAACGTCCTAAACTCCGTTAAGTTATCGACGTTTAAATGTGAATAACGTATGTCAAATTTTATATCAGAAGTTTCTCGCTCAATGTATTTGAAATATATAATTAAAACTGTTCTATATATTCGAGATCAAACATTCGAGATTCCCAACGGAATCATTGCGACCAAGCGTTATGTGTAGAAAATGTCGCAATGCAGATTCCGTTGTGGTGTCAATATCAAGAAATGGACGTAAGCGGTGATCAGAACTCTGTAGTTTTGATTATTAGAAACTTGTGATCGAAAAAAAATAATCGGATAATGCTTTTCGACACAAATATATACATGCTTTACAAATACTTAGGGAAAAGTGCGAAATTGTATCCTGTACAACTTCAATTTTGACAAAGAAAACTTAAAGATGTTTGCACATTGCAACGGTTTTGGTACATTCTAACAAGTTTTCTACTTATAACATCATTGTCAAAAAGAATTACCACCAACTGCTATACACAAATTGGCACCTTCGGTAAGGTATTAGGTTAAATGTTCATTTTTGAAAATGTTATGATCGCGTGACGCAAGTTGTGGTGTCAATGCATAGTTGTGGTCCTGAAATCAAGTTAAAAGCTAAGAAGAAAATTTTGATAAAACCAAAGTTTCATTACAACCTGTTTATTATCTATCCAAATTGTACCTCATCGTGTTTTTGAAATGGCATTCATTAAAATATATCGTTAATAATAACATTTTAAAGTGAGAAAATGAATTAACTCTGTCTTGAATATCAACATTTTGTTACTTATTACTCTAAGTATACAGGGGTTATATTGCTTTGCAAATGTTTGTCCGGTGGAATGTGTGTTTGTCGGTAGGTCGATAGACCAAGATGTTTCCGGATATAAAATAGCCCCAATAACTGTAAACGTTTGTCTTGCAATGATTTAGAAATAATTGTGCATGCACGAATAAGTTGTTTTGTTTTAATACATTCATTATGTTTCTATAATTTACAGCAATATACACATACTGACTAAGAACGCCTACCCTGCTACGTGCTTGTGTGTCAAAAATTGAGCAGCTGTACAGGCCAAGTGCGAACCTCGGATCGTTACAAGAAAACAATCAATATGAGTTCAGTATGGCAACAAAAAACAAACACGAATTAGCTGAAGATGCAATATACAAAGAGAATACACATCGACATTGTAATTGTGAACACTAGTGTACGTAGTTATCAGTGCCTTGTCTGTAGCTTTGAACTTGTTGAGAACTTTTTAGACACTTAACTCACATCATGTAGGTAAATCTGTAGCTGCTATATATGACACGGTCTTGCACTAGTTCATAAATCAGAACATTTTGATGTTTCTGACACAAACACTGACTTAAGTGAGTTTGAAACAACGTTACATTATGACCAGTAACTTTTCAGCAATGCCCTTCTAACGATAATTATTAGTGCTCACTTCAACTATTTAACATCTGATAAAGTTTATTTTCGGTTAATTTAAAACAATGAAGATGTAAAATATTACAATTGTTGAGTTACGCTCACATATGTCAACATTGTTTAGTCATTTTGATTTAGTCAAAGGGCACCAATGACAAGTCTTTTTGATAAGCTTTATCTATTGCAACAACATGTATTCATATGTCAAAAAGTACATGCTAGTGTGTTAATTGCCACTTTATAGGGATTTGTTATTCACTGTCCAAATATTGATAACAATCGAGTTTCACACAACAGTATTACTTATTGATTATGTATTGATGAACTATGCGAAGGTACTGAAAATGTGCGAGTGTTATTCTAATTTAACTCATATTAGGTATTGCTTTTATGTGAATGTTATTGTCTAATTGTAACAAGTGTCATCAACGAACTATGTATAATGAATATAATATCAAAATATAAGTAAACAATAAATTGACAAAACCAATTTACGTCTTTGTGTATTTTATTTCCATTGCTCCAAATAACAATTGAAAACATGTATGTATAAATAAAAATGTAAGTAGTGACGTCAATGTAAACAAAAACTTGATTTGGGCTATCTTTTAAGGGGATATAACACAGGTTAATCAAAGATCTGTGATATTGGCGCAATACAATTTTCCACGTATTCTCTACTGTTGAGTTATATCAATTAAAGCTGAATGACTTTTCACTTCACAGAAGTTTGATGTGAATCGTTTGTGTGGGACTGCCGACATCTCAATAACTTGACCTGAAACAAAAAACAACAACAACATAATATATCATAAAAAGTAACATTTGCCGTATGGTTTTAGACCCCAAATATATTGCTATAAATACTACAGACTAACTGTGCATCAGCACCACAACCATGCATTGACACCACAACATGTGCCTCGCGACCATAACATTTTCAAAAATGAACATTTAACCCAATTCCATACCTAAGATGCCAATTTGCGTGTAGCAGATGATAATAGTTCTATCAACAATGGTGTTTGTAGGTCAAAAACGTGTTCAAATGTACCAACAATCTTTCAACTTTGCAAAAATGTTTTTCTTGTCAACATTTAAACAGTCAAAGTTTGAAAAGTTCAACAAGATACAATTTTCTCTTAATTTTTAAAACTTATGTTAAGTATATTCATATTTGTGTTGAATTACATTCTCCGATTTTTAAATTCTCGCTCACAAGTTTCTTATAAGCAAAAATACAGAGTCGTACTCACCGTTAACGACCATTTCTTGATATTGACGCCATAAAGGAATCTGCATTGAGACATTTTCTACACATAACTCTCGCGTTATGGTCGCAATGATTCCACGGGGTGATATTGTATCTTTTTAAAATACTGACTTATAGAATGTTATAATGCGCTTCTAGTTTTCTTTTAATATTATGACGTCACATGTCACTGAGATGCGGCTTCAATTATGGTGAATCATTTTTATAAACCTTTTCCGAAAAATATTCCAAATTGACATCTACTTTTCAATATATAATACTTAAAAATATTCACTCATGGAAGCCGGCATATTTTAGTAATGTAATCTCTGCAAACAATGGGTTAGGATAAAGTGATTCACAATATATTGCAAAAGACTACACCAATCTCTGTGGGGGAACCTTGCTAAAATTACACGATGAAACCGAAATTGTAGTGTGCAGGCTTAATGTTGTTGTCTATTGAAGCTTAAATACCCACATCTCCAGGAATAGTCGAGTCCAAATGTGTTTACATTCTACTTATCATCAAGAACACAATCATGTATGCCGTGGATGATAAAATATACCAATTCATGCACAGTGAATCGAAAAAGTATTTTAAAGTTGTCAGACAACGCTTTACGGAAGGCCAACATCAAAAGCCAAAACACACGCCATATAAACATGTTCAAGTAAAACACTGTATAAGCAACCACAGTCATGTGTCATGAGCAACTATTAAGTTATGTAACGTATAATGTTTTCACTTTGTTTTTCAAACAAGTAAATTGATTTTCAATGATTTTAGGTAACATATGCAAACATGCCAGAAGAAAATATATGCGAACAAGAGCATCATTATTTGTGATAATAAATATGTACAACTTGCCTTTCAGATATTGAAACCAATCTCTGTGTACTTTTTTAAATCAGCCATTGAAATTTCATCGCAACATACGGATCGGATAAAGTTAGTTTATACACCCTGGTTTTGTAAATACTGAGCCTAGAATTGCTTCTGGAAGATGTCACTTTACGTTTTATAGACATTTAATGTTACATGTATATACATTTCTCACAATGCGTCTTTTCTTAATGCTAGTTCAGGAGGCTCCTTAGTCTCATTAGATTCAAAAAGTTAAATTCATTTATGATCAAATATTACCATTTCTATTTTAACAAGATGGCCAAAATAGCACTTTGTCGCTCACATGAGTTAAATGAATCATATTGGCTTGTAAAAAGGTAATCACGTGTTATAAGATGTTTGAAGTAAAGTTGACAGCAGTTGTCAACAATGGACCACTTTTAGCAAATAATAATAATTTGAAGAAATGTCGTCCGATGGTCAGCCAAGGAACATTTCTGTGAACTTATTTCGAAATGAATCAAGTGATTTTAGACAAGAAACCATGTATGGAAAACTGTCTAGTCCTCCGTTCGCCATGATTTTTTACCGATCAAAAATATAAGCAAAAATGGACCTTATTCAGGATAGAGACTTCATTTTTCATCCAATCTCCACAAATCTTGCAGAGTTTGTCCATGACAATGAGATTACAGTTGAAGTCGGATAAAAACAAGATCGGACCAGAAACACTAGAGTCATTGCCCTTTGTTTGTGAAACAATATACAAAAATGGACATTATAATAGGATAGAGACTTCATTTTTCATCCAATCTTAACCAGTTGTGCAGTTTGTCTATGAACGTAAGATTATAGGTGAAGTCGAATATAAGCATGTTCAGGTCCGAATCACCAGAGTTATTGCCCCTTGTGTTTCGAAAAATAAACATCATTAAGTTATCAATGACACATGTTTTTTATTCAATGTTGACCAAACTTACTCCGTTTGCTTATGATCATACAAATTGATTGATAAAATTTGATTTCCAACAGTTGCAAACCTTGCATGCAGTTATTTGTACATGCAACATTTATGGCTTCAGAGCCTGCATTAACATCATTTATCATCACTAGACATAACATTAACAAAGAAAAAGCTAAACGTAACCTTATAGCACAGCCACCGCAATTATCGCATTGCAACTAGTTGTCCAAAACTGGCTGAGAAAAAGACATACATATCTGCTGTTTCTGCTTTTTTCAAAATTGTCACTGACTTGACTAAAAAGGGTCTGGTAATAATATCGAGAAAATTAATTTGAGAACCATCAAAGAAGAAGTTGTTTGAGTAAATTGTTGACGACGACGGACAGTGGCTGACCAGAATAGCTCACCCTTGAGCACTTCGTCCTCAGTTGAGCTAACAATAAATCTGCAATCATTTGCTGCAATGGTTTCTATATTTACTTTTACAATGCAAAACGTTTTAAATTTAGCTACACATATTAAGTTTCAACAGACCAGACTTTCGTTAAAAATGGACAGTTTTGAATATAATCTGTACAGTTATGAACCTACTGCATATAAAACCGTAACACTTTAGACGGAAGATCGCGGACATTATTTTAACAAGCTCGCTCTTTGAAGCTTCCGGTAGGACACTGTTCTTAATAACCACATTGTATTGTCTTTAACAATGTATGGATACTAAGGAATTCTTACAAGTTAACGGCGAAAGGGGATATTTTTAGGGGTCAGGGAGGTCGAAATCACGTCGGCCGGTCACAGTCCGAACGCCGGACGGCATTTGTTGGATCAAGCTGTGGCCGTACGAATTTTCTACTTTAAAACCATCGTCCGATGTCAATCGCGACCTTGCAGGCAGGGTCAATGTATTTGTATTTATGTGAAAACACACGCATTAATTGCATGCATTTGAGCTAGTTTAAACCATAGCATCTACTACTTGCGGCGATTTGCTACGTATTGCAATTTGCCGTCAGTCGAAGAGGTTCCAGCACGGTTTCGATCGTATTGATGAATTACGTTTATATTAAGTATATGTAACGATTAATCCACGCGATATCGATACGGATGATATCGGTTAGCCATGGGCCTGCCTTACTGTCACTGATACATCTGCGACTGGCGACAAATGCGAATCTGTATATACATGTATATTAACATCAACCATATTCGTAAAACATTTTTTTCACAATTAAAGACAATAAAGTCATTTCAACGTCATAACAAATACATATAACTGAAACAATTATGAAATATGAACTTATTACTGTTTATGAATTTCGATATACATGTATATGCGTTTTGACATAATAGTTAATGAATTGTACACAACTATAATACATGGGTTGTTCTTTCGTTTCTACTTGACATGTGTATATCCATAACCAATACCATTACATGTTTCTTATATCTGTAGCGACACAGGAACAAAAAACACTAACAACGACGCTGGACACTATTATAACAAAACCACAGACCGCAGCATGTTCATATAATAATTACCTGGCTTCGTTCCAATCTAGTTACACAATATATGGCTGTTATAGGGTCAATAATTTTCAGTACGGAGAAACATTTGAGCTGGGATCCAATTTATGTTTAGTACAAATATAATTATTTGGCGCTTATGTACGTGTTTGAAATGGTAAAAACTGCATTTTTAAACGTAAGTTTTAAAAGGAATGTTTCTCTATAGTCGTATAATTTCGTTCATGAATTCCTTAAACCTGGGCCTTTGCTCGCACACTCGTTTTGTAGTCATTAAACTTTCCTATCAAAAATAAAACTGTCTGTTAAAACTGATTTTAGCCAGCGTTTGTATACAATATTAGTTAGATTATCGTCTATGGCCTTAAAATATTAGTCTAGTAGTAACGTGTTTTAAATGTACATAACATATAAAATATTACTTCTGTAACCTCGACTGTATTGATATTAGTGCTGCAATGTGATTATAATAATAATTATCATAATAATAATAATGTGCTTTTTAACACAGTAATTATTCTTCAGATTCCAGCATATCGTCTTACATCCTTAAAGCAGTACCAGTGTCCAGTATGACAACTTTCACTGCTACAGTCACATCAGGTAAAATACCATTTTCAACGTCCCAACAGAACACACCAAAATAAAGTTCTTTCGGCTTGTGTTGCTCTCTCTTAAATTTTTACCTTTCATTGGACCACGAATGTTGAATGTTTTTGGTTATATTCTTCATTATACGAGATTTAAATTTCCAATACATACAAAACATAATTTTATTGTAAAAATTTACATTCTTGATTTTGCTGTTAATTAGAAGGTAGCTCAACGAAAAATCCTGCACCTTAATATACAGCTATCACAACACACACAACTCAATCAACATATAGAGCAATGCCATGGACGCCGACACAAACGTCCGATTCCTCAACAACACAGTCCACGCCATCGTCTAAAGGTATACTATCATAATTTAAATTGTATTGTAATTTACAAATTCAATTAAATGCTTTCATACTCATTAAACGAACAATATTGCTATTATACATTATCTATTACATTGTATGTTCGTGAATTCGTAGGTATAACAAATATAGAGACTACAGATGCGGCTACCACAATTAAAACATCTCAGCCTACATCTACAAAGAAGCAGCATAAAACGACGAAAGCTAACCGATAGAACAACACTAAAAAACAAGGAAACTCAAGGTAACACTAAAATTTATCATTAATGATCCTAATAATAATAATAATAGTAATAATAATAAATTTAAAAGTTTAATAATCACAGGTTACCATCGAGTCACATATACAAAATTTAATAATGTGTTTATAAATACAAAAAGTAGTTCAAACACTCAATTTAAATGTTGTTTTTACAGATACAACAGCTACACCATCTACAGGAACTGTTCTGCCAACAACGTTTACAAGTAAACCTGGAACTATGTCTGTCTCAAAATCAACAGCAAGCTAATTCACAAATCCATGGGCTGTATCAAGTGCCAGTATGCAGATATCGACGTTCGTAGGAGACCTTCATATTACACATTATGTATAAATGTTTTTGTGAGAGAGGTTGAAGTGAGTGGACTGGAACTGAGGATTGTGTCCAAAGTAATCTTACATTATTAAAATTTAAAATGATTTGGCCGTTGTACACAGCCGTTGGGGTGGAACATTACAATTATTGTATATATATTGTTTATGTAAATTAATATCTGTTTAAACAGGCATATGCGTAATGAATGTATAAATGATATTTTCAATAGTTTGTGCTAAATGGATACGCGACTATTTGTGTATACATGGCTAGTGAACTGTAATTTTTGGTGAAACTAGAGCTATCACTGAAGATAATTAATACCCCCACAAACGACTTTTACACAGATGAAAGGTTAGTAGTTGTGGTGATTTGATACGGAACCATATTTTGACTGACGTAATCATTCTCATTACAGGAAAATTGGGCTTGAAATAAAAAACGAAGAGTTCATAATATGCCGTGGACAACTATTTTTACCTTCCACCTTGAAGACTGACCTTGAACCTTCAGCTACAGACCTGGTCCTTGTGTGTCTCTTATAATGATAATCTCTTCAGACAAGTTATTTCAAAATCTTTTCATGTTGGACAAACCTTTACTTCCTACAAAAACTTCATTCTTATAATTGAACTTTATGTGATACCTTTGATTCCACACCTGTTTACGTCTGGGTCACATCTTCTCATGACAGTGGACGCTTTGTTACAAGATACAGAAGGATACATCTTTGTACGTACAATACATGAGCCGAAACAAAACTACATTCCTTATGTGTTACCTTGACCTTCAAGCTACAGACCTGATTCTTGTGTCACAATAGCAATAACTTATACTAAATTTCTCCATTTCAGAAAATATGCTCCTAAAAAATATTAGACCTGCATGTGTCATGTACGCGACGCATCATGTGGAAAAATAATGAGAGCTACAATGTAATATTAAAATCATCCAGGCAGTGAGAAGTTGTGGTGTGGAAACAAAATAAAAATAATTGACATTTAACCTTGAATTGAGTCTTTGACCTTTGACAGAAATTCATGGGTCACGTATGTCACACATTATGTGGTCGTGAAGAATAATAATATCACGTAGAATTGAAATCCGTCCAGGCATTTAGAATTTATATATCGAAAACAAAATACAAATACTTGACCTTGAATTGTGATTTTGACCTTTGAAAAACAAGCATGGTCTTATGGTCGTCAGAAATAATATGATTTAATATTAAAATATTTCCAAGCATTAAACAATTTGAAGCGGAAACAAAATACATGCATTTGAGCTTTGACCTTGAACTGTGACATTGACCATTGATGGACAAGCACGGATGATGTACATGACATATCGGGTCGTGGCGAATATTAATCTGAAGTTATATTACATTCATTTTTATGCATTACAAAGTTATAGAGCGGAAACAGAATACAAGTATTTGACCTTTGACCTTGAATTGTGACCTTGACTTTTGACGGCCACGCAAGTGTTATGTACATTGACACATCGTCGGGTAATAGAGAATTATTATCTGATGTTATATAAAAATCATTCCAGTCCTCAGGAAATCAAGGAGCGGAACCGAAATATTGGACGGATGTACGGACCAACACGCGCGATTACTACATAGCCTCCACTTGTGCAAAAAGTGCGGGTATAACAATTGTGTGCACTAGTTGAAAATATGCTAATATTTTTTATTGCTAACTTGTTTAAAGTTATATGTATTTAATTTCGACAGATAGCAGTTCAATTTAATGCTTTGAACGTAACAAGTAGTACATTTTAATAAAATGCGATAGGAATGAATTTGTATTTATTAACTGATTATCTTAAGTGTTGCTTACAACAATTGTAGAGTTCTGTAAATATGTGATACTCTATATATGACTTGTTCGACTTTCAATAAAGACTCTCTCAATAATTTGTATGCGTAATCTATTTTTCCAAGGTGTTGTCGACGTGGCTATCGAAGTTTAATATTATAAACTCTACGTTCAGGTGTAATGTATGCATATTATTTCACCCAGTAAACATAGCTAGTTCACCATGCTACACAACTGTTTAAAGTATTTGAAAATAAAATGCTATGTAAATGTTATACTTTCTACTGGTTTGATAAGTTTACAACATACTTTGATAGTTTATTGAATATAGCGCCTGGAAGTGTGTCAGGAAATGTATGATGCTTTACTTCCTGCTTGAACAGGACAATATTTAACTACATACAGACGGTTGTCACAATTAATAATGCGTCATTTCGTACTTCTGGTCCTCAACAGTAATAGGTGAATATTCTCTTTATAGGCATTAGCTTTTAAAGCTTGTATTCAAGTATGTGTCGAATTGCTATATGATATATAGTTACGTATTTAAATCGAAGATCATACTGTTAATTGTTAATTCCAAGGGTATTGTTCAATTTTAAAGGCGCATATCGACGGTATTTCGCATAAATATAGGCTCATTTAAAACATTTATTACGTTTTTCGAAAACACTAATATACAAAGTAAAAACGATTTTGGTTGATACACAGTTCCAGTAGGATTCGAACTAAACATTTTAAAATCGCGCACTTCAATGAAGTTTCCTCTACTCTATGCGACGTTTAGCAATGGTGGGTTTGCGCGTAACTTTGCAACATGAACATTTCATTCCTATCGATTTACTACAACCTATTTTTTTGCGCCGGCGAAAGTGTCATCGATGACCAATGTTTATATAATATAACCTTTGTCAACTGTTTAGAGACAATGTCTCAATATTAACTATCTTTAATTTGACTTCATTTTTCCAAAAGTTATTGTCGATCTTCGTCAATTGATACGCCCTTCTTAAACGGTTCAAAGGACTTTTACGGAGATATAAGCTGAGGGAGGCATGATGTTTATTACAACATACTGGACATAAGTTTCAATGCATAAGAAGTTCTTATACACTTGGATAGTTTAAAAATGAAATATATGACACTGTCAGCTGCATGTAAAATCGTAACACTCAGAGATGTAACATCAACGACAATGCTTCCGATAAGTAATCCTAATCAAGAATCACAATGCGTCTTTGCAACAACAATACACGGACACTTTGAATGCGGAACATTTTAATTTCCGCATCCAGTGTCAGAGTCAGTAGTGTGTTCTCAAACTCAAACCTGATGCCAATATCAGATGTACAAGAACTATCAAAATGGGGTGGAATTATTTTGTGTTTATTCTTTTCAATTGTATGAAGTACAAACACGCAGCAGCAGCCCAGTGTAAGTAGACGTTTATCATTTTTACTAATTTGTTGTTGGTGCCGTTCAAATAAAGTGGTTCGTTGAAAACAAATTATCTGCATGCATTTGAATGACGTTGGCTACGACAATTGCGGACAAAGAACGGTGGTTGTGTATACTTTGATCGAAAGGTATACATCAGTACTAGTTCAGCGTTGTAAATTATTTTCTCGTTCAAATATTCTATAGCACTGCGTATACTCGAATACGGCCTTGGTACGTTCCTGACATCAGAACCCGTCTATCGTCGTAAATTATTTTCTATGATAGAAATAAGATGTCGTAATTCGTTTGTTCAAGTACATCGTATCAACATGTAATGTTCTTTACTCCTTCAAATTTTTGAAAAGAGTCACATGCATGCCTGTGTTGTTATACTTGCATAATGGACGACTTAACAGTGAGGAATTTTGGAGGTGACCACCTTTAATAAGCTTTGATAATCTAAATAACGTTTTATGTTGAATTCATGTGTTTGATGAGTTTTGCCTTTGGCAGTGTTGGATGGAAAATAATTTGCTTTACTCTCTGCTTGAAGAGTGACCCAAATACCTATATTCGTTTGCTCCAATGCACAATCCACTTTTAATGCAGGTTATCCACTTTAAATAAGAGAAGTTGTTCAAGATGTTTGATATGTCCAATTAAACGGTTTAATTAAACTTACCTGCTATATATGTACTTTGTGATATTATCGAGAATGATTGAATAACGTTCTTATACATTTAAGTCCCCAACTTTTTATATTGCTGTTTCAAATTAAGGATGTCAAAATTAACAAAGGCAATATCATGTGTTAAAGAATAAATAACATTACATTATTTACATAAAATATTAACAGAACCAAGAAAGCAAATAAACATATATCGGATTTTGTGTTAATCATAGACCAATACAAATTATGGTATTAGAGTTTGGTCAAAGATGGTTTCAGTACTCACGGCGTTCTTAAGTAATTGCAGATGTTAAATATAAAAGCCATGAAACATCAGCTGCATGTAAAATCGTAACACTTTAAAAGTCAAATCGCGAACAAACTTTCTTCGATCACGATATTTGAAGCTTCCGGTAATTGTAACCTACGTTTGTCTTTACAACAATAATGGGCGAACAATGTGAATGCGAAACATTTTCAATCCAACATGTGTCAGTAGTGTTGTGCTTAAACTCAGTACTGATACAACTAACAGATGTGCAAAAAATATGTAAATGGGTCGAACCTGTATTGATGTTATTCGTTTGTATTATATGCAGTACAACCAATAGATTGGGGGGCAGTCATTACTATTATATGTTGGGCCAAATCAAATATATTGCATTGAAATCAAACTTAATTATTTTACGCTTTTATGAAATTTCATCAATATTTAAATGGGTCGGACCTGTTTTGATGTTATTAGTTTTTATTATATGCAGTACAACCAAGAGATTGGGGATGGGGGGGCAGTCATTACTATTAATATGTTCGGCCAAATAAAATATAGTGCATTGAAATAAAACATAATTATTTGACGCTTTTATGAAATTTCATCAAATTCTGCTTTACTCTCTTCATATGAACTAGTTCACCGTCATTTTGTTTAAAGGCTACGTGCCACTAACAAATTTCATTGTATGCCCATTTTAAAAATTTTATTTCACCCTTATATTTATATTTTAATTAAGATACTGACGTCATTTGATTTACATGAATATGATAATGATTATTTTGAACGAGTCAAACAAAAAATGTAAACGGAATGGCAGGTGTCACACAGTCACAGCGTCGCGATGGTTATCACAACTGGGTCGCATTTTGAAAGGTTTTAATTAGCGTATCCAAGCAAAACCGCTTCTGCTTTAATAAAATGACTGAACGTCCTACTAACAAACCGTTGCATAATTGTGTATATGAACATATAATATGTATATTGTATTTAAACAACAAACAATACGAAAACCGTATTATTGTTTAAACAACAAACAATACGAAAACCGTATAATTGTATCTAGACAATTCCTTATACGCCCTAGTAATAGTGCCCATGAAAGTATAGTGAAATGTCAAATGAGTATTTCTCAATTGCACTTGATAGAAGATTGGACACATCTTAACGTACAAAAACATTTATTACAATAACATGACACTGAATACATACCACGACACATGACCTTGTACTCTATGAAACAGGTTTAATTGCATATATTAGCAAGTGGTTTTTGTGAATATCATGTCTTTCCTATTTATTCACATTATATGCGCACATTGGTGTACAAAGAAGTGCAGATAAAGATTGTTGAAATAATATTCAATTATTGTTAAGGTATTTGAAATACGTAAGTTAACTAAATTATGTTTTATTTAAAGCGTGTGGTATCGTCACCGGCCAGCTGCATAGTAAAAATTATGTGTTGCTTTTGGAGCCCACCGATTTCTTCAAACAAAACACAAGTGGGTCTAACATTAACTGGATGCAGGGGATATCAAGCATACCGAATAATAACACACACAAATACAGGATATATGCAGACAAGTTGACCATTCAAGATGTTACTGCAAGTGACAATGGGGAATATTACGTAGAATGTTGGGCAGACAAGAACACATACCAAAGCAACAAATGGACTTTGAATTATACAAACATCATAAAAGGTATACCGTAGGGAGTAGAGGAAATAATCTAGACAAGCTACATTGTTATGCCCCCGAAGGAGGGTACATTTAGTCGCACCGTACGTCCGTGTGTGTGTGTGTGTGTGTGTGTGTGTGTGTGTGTGTGTGTGTGTGTGTGTGTGTGTGTGTGTGTGTGTGAGTGTGTGTGTGTGTGTGTGTGTGTGCGTGCGTGCGTGCGTGCGTGCGTGCGTGCGAGTGTGTGTGTGTGCGTATGCGTGTGTGTCTGAGTGTCTGTCCGTCCGTATTTCGTTTCCGTTCTGTACATTTTTAAATACCTTGAAAGATTTCAATATAACGTAAGATTAGTATTCCCCATGACCAGACGATGTGTTGCGTACAAAACCATGCTTTTCTGTCTAAGGTCATTGTCATGGTTCAAGGGCAAATGTCAAGGATTTTTGTTTTCGCTCCATTCATTATAAATGCCTGAAACGATTCAAATATATTTTCGGATTACTATTTCCAATGACCGGACGAAGTAACACTAATGCTCGTTTGTCAAAAGTCAAGTTCACACTTTATGATCAAATGTCAAGAACAAGCGTTTCCGCTCCATACCTTCTAAACGCATGGAAGGATTTTCATATAACTTCAGATTTTATTCCCGAAGTCCTTTATTTCACAGATAAAGGTCACGCTAAGAGGTCAAGATACTTGGCGAGGACATATATTGTACTTTTTCTGGCATTGCCTTCCTCTGACTAGCATATAATTCGGAGGCTTATGTCACATCCTGTGACAAGCCATGTTAAGTTAATAGGTTAATGAGATTACTCTCATTGTGCTCCAGTTTTACGACAAAAACATTTATGAATATGCAGACAGACACTAATATGTAGAGTCATATAATTGTTCGTTACAAATGAGTAAGGATAATAATTTATTGTGCTTAATATCCTCTTAATATTTTGTATTATACATAACAATTTCAATTAAATTTTATCTTAGATAACAAAACCTCACATTCTACTTCTTCAAAACATAAACCTACCGTGATAAGTCGATCATCAGGAACGACGAATTATGGACTATTACTAACAACGCAGCAGTCCACAACAACAACACACAAGCCATTCCAAGCAGGTACATTCCACGTATTTCTTTCTATCTGCTTACGTACATTGAGTTGGTGGTGCCGATGATACTGGATAACATGCCGTATATCCTTGAAACATGTGCGCTTGTCTTACCCACATGTCGAAAATAATGAAACCGTTATGCTAGATAACTTACTGGTACAGATGTAATCTTTGCAAAGGTTTAACTTTGGACTCGTGCTTATATAGAATGTATTAAATATTCGCGTTTAAATAAGATACATTTATTGAATAGATCATCGCGTTTGGTGACATGCATATCTTGAATATATATATATATTTCATATACATGTGCAAACATATATTTTAGAAATATGAAACCAGTGTTTGTTTTACCACTGCTATCAACACGGCATTATATTGTTGCATATTGCTATCGACTTAGTATTCTAAACAGATAGCATATTCTATGCGGATATGTTTTGGATTAAATATAATAAAAGTAAACATTAAGATTCCAGCACATCGCAAAGGGTTCTTTCAATATCACAAGCCTCATCGACACCAACTTTCACTACAACAGCCACATCAGGTAAAACATTATATTTTATGATAAGTGGTGAAATATAGAAAATCCTTATACCACTCACTGTGCTTGACTACTTTTCTTAAATGTGAAAAAAATACTCCATGGCATAAAATAAAAAGAAAATGTGTTTGTTTTCGGTGCAAGCGCTCGTAATGAAATAAATCGTCTCCCTTTCCAGTGATGGTATAACACGTTGTCACACCGAAAACAAACAAATATCCCCCATTTATTTTATTATAAATCGAAATCACATCAGAAAACAACGTCGTCAGAGTTTCTTCTTTAAATAGATCACTTTTCGCTTAAGTATTCTGTTTATCGTTTACCATTATTTGTACCACGAGTTTTGACATTGCTGCCGTTTTCTTTTCTTTTTTTGAAATTTGCATTTCCAATATTCAAAAGAATAAAAAGAAATGATTTAATGCTTGCGTTCTCTGTAAACTCACAATCTTATTTCTGTTAGGATATTTAAAACCGTGTATCACCTAAGTGTGTTGTGAAATAAGTAGATAGCACAACGACAGAGCCTAAGACAACCCATTCTACATCCACAACAAAGAAGCCGACGGAAACTTCTGATGCTTCAACAACAAAGTCCATGAAATCGACAGGTAAACGTCTTCTTAAATAGTATTTAAAAAAAATAATAATAATAGTAATAATCTGAAACTCACATATAATAATAATAATAATAATCTGCAACACTCACATGTTACCATGGAAGCACAAAATCAATATTCAGTCATATTCGTATGGAAAGGCTTGTTGTTAATATTTCAATGTTAATTTGGTAGATAAAGAACCCTCATCATCTAAGACAACCTGTCTGCAAACAACGATGTCAAGTACTCCTGCATTTACAGTTTTCTTGACATCAACAGCAAAACAATTTACAAGTCCATGGACTTCCATTCAGACCACTGAAGCACATAATGCCAATCCTACAAGTACAGACCAAGACGCTACCCTGGTCAACTCAAGCGATGATAAACCAAGGATTTTAAGTCCAACCACATTAATTGTCATTTCTGTTTATGCAGTTTTGGTTACGCTGATTGTTTCAATCACTGTTTTCTTTTGCATAAGGGGTAAGTATATGGAGTTACGAAACAATCGTACATTGAATGCCCTATAAGTATGTTTAACTTAGCAAATTGTGAAATATTTCAAACAGACGGCCTATCCTGGCAATAGTAATTGTATATGCTTAACATTGGTCATCGATGGCTAAATAAATCCTTGTTCAAGGAACTGCGATGCGCAGTCTTGATCGCAGGTACCGTTTTCTGTAGTACGTTTACAATCAAATGTTTGGCAAATGTTTGTATTATTTATATTCAAGATGGTGATTTCATTCTACACAACGAAGTTAATGGTTTTTTAGAAACTATTCGTATATTATATGACCGAAAAATGTCGCTGTGTTGCAATGGATATTGTGTCCGCCATGCGATCGGGAGGTTGTGAGTTGGATCTCTACTCTGCGAGCGTTTGAATGGTCTTTGTCAAGTACTAGTTCTACCTAGGAAACGGACTCGAGTGTCTCAATAAGCCTAGGCTTTTGTGTTGAGCTGAAATAAATAGGTTTAAACTTTGACCTAAAACAATGCATTTATGTGAACATCAATTCATATCGAAACGATGATTTAAAGACATCAAAAATAATATCTTTAAAATATGTATTATTCCACGTGTAATTTGTTCATCATTGTCTTTACAACGGGATTGGTGTAATTTTTGTTTCAGGACATCGTGGACAGGCAAAGTCCGTTCCAATTGGTTTGAACCAGCCATATGTGCATTATACAACGGTTAATCGACCACGGTTCCGCAACACGACCAATAGAAACCCACAAGCACAATTTACAGTTGCAAGACAGTATGCAAATGCAAACCCCGGGCCGCCCATGGCTGTGTGCGATATTGAAGGTCAGTTGTCTACGCATTACGCGACAGCTGAAATACCGCGTTATATGACCGCTACCAATGACCTCCACGCTGAACAGGTTACTATGGCAGGATCCTATGTCAATTCAGGCTCGGTACCAATAGAACTAACATGCGTTACTGAAAGCCAGTCGCTTGTACATTATGCAACAGCTAATCCATTGTACTATGGCAACAACGCTGAACACCCTACTGTTCCAGGTCATTATGCCAACGTACCGATAGGTGTCAGTAGTTTTTCAAGCCAGTCGCCAGTGTATTACGCTGCAGTTAAACGATCACAGCACCAGAACACAAACATTGTCAACAATACTGAGCGTGACCCGACTGGATATGATTCACAGCAGACGGCGAACCAGATTCCCCAAGGTCAGACGGTAAGTTCAGTCAATTAAATTCGCAATCAATATTATATCAATATCCTATTTAAGCTTATAATGCTATTAGAAAACTGAAATATGAAAGTTTAATTTTTATCCTAACTTAAAAGCAACAATAACAAAATATTAACAGTGTGTATAAGTTGTAAACTTCATATTAAATTATCATTTAAAACTTTAATTGGTTTCACGTACGTTTAACTCAATGAAGATTGATATGTCGTAAATATTCATTTTGTAACAAATTGATTGCATTGTAAGCAATGTGTTTTGCGTATGTATTTAGTAGTCTATTTACATATGCATACACCTATTTCTTACTGTCTTTCTTTCGTCTTGTCAGGTTCCTGAACTACACTACGCGGATCTCGACCTTCCGGGAGCAACGCGAAATCTTGCTCAAATAAAGAAGGAAAATGACAACACGAGATGGCAGTATGCAGATATTGACGTTCATAAGAGACCTTAATTTAGACCATGCAGTGATACACATCGGGTCAAGGTATGTCTTATGGGAGAGCACCAACGTTCGGTGATTGGACGGATAATTCGCAAAAAAAAACAAAAATATATACATGTATTAATTTTGGAATGGGCGCGCATAACTATTGACATCGGAAATTAATTGCATTCGGACTTCATGTATATAATAAATTAATGCAATTAAGTTACCTGAAATAGTTTGGGCGAGAAGGAGACGCGGCTTTTTGTGTATATACGCGGAAGGACGTGTACGGTTTGAAATCCTTAAACACTTATGCGTAGTTAACGTTTATATATTGTTTTTCATTGGATTTTCAGTCTTTTGCATTATTATTTTTGTTGTTGTTTATAGCAATTGCTATTATTTTAGCTTTTGTTCAATAAGTGTATTTTAATGTATTTTTCATTTGTATAGCTGTTTGTTCAATACATTGCTTAGCACATGTCGCATCGTAAATATATAGAAATATGATTACATAAATAATCATATAATTAATTAAAAAGTCTTGTCTACTTCTAACAATTTAATAACAAGATATGTGCAACTCGGTAGTTGCAATTTTCAAATGAAAGAGATCTTTTTGTACAAAACGATTTGGGCAAAAGCGACACGCTACTATTTTTAGTTCAAGTTGTTGAAACCAGTAATTGTTATTCATTGTTTTTTCAGACAGACTTAATATTTGTTATTATTTTCGGTGTTGTTTACAATTATTAATTCTTACTTGTATATGTATATGTAAAATTAATTTATATTGAATTTGCATTAAATATAGACAGATATATGTCTAATGCAGTACTAAGATCATTTCGCGTCTTAAATGTAAATAAAATACGATGACAAATGATATGTGTATTTAACTCATTAAGTAAAATATCGACTCAATTGTATCACTAGAAAAATATGTTGGAATCGGTAGGCGAGTCATTAATTATTATATATCCAAGGTTTTAGTCATTGCTGATGTTGATCATTTGATTTTCACATATTACTTTTCATTATAAACTTGATGTTTGTTTAAAGGGTATTTATTATATTTTATTCAGCAATATGTCCAGCCCTCTACTTTTTACATTCGATACAACCTATATAGCCTATATAACGTACACATGCGCACTTCATTTTTGACTGTCTATCGAGAAATTGCGTATTTAAATAGCGCATTGTTTTAATTGATGAAATGCCCTATAAACAACCTCTACTGTAAACCCCTATATGTTGAACAAGACATGGACATTTATTCACAAGTTATTGCATAAATGGATGCAATACTAACCAAATAGTATCGACTATATAGATCTTTCTGTAGTTAATGAATCTTGTAATTATGTTAATTTACATGGCTTTTAATTAACGAATATGTAAGTGCCTTTGTTTGACGTTCATAATGTAGATATATGAACATGTTTAGGTCCAAATTATTATCTTAACAAATGGACGAAAAGCTAATGTTACAATTTAATAAATATGTTATGCATGTATATATATATGTTTATTTTTATTGCTGCAACTCGGTGTTACAAGTTAAACCATCCGGCCTTTAATTGAATTGAAGTGTTATGTATGTGTCATTAAGCGACATCAACAAGTATCGAAACCCATATTGTCATTTATAAGAGGTTAATGCAAATTGAATTTTTAAAAATATACCGTCCCGATTTAAAGCACTGCAGTATGCTATATGTGTAACACTGAGTTGTGCGCAAACAATAAAAATCACAATCATAAAATAATTATGTTAATATTATGACATTGGTGTTTCAGCCAAACATTTTCGGTGTTACAACTCTATGTTAGTTCTTTATTGCAATTTGTTGCTAACTCTTATTCAGCTGTGCATTGGAAAGTACTATTGCTTGATTTCATACTTTTGTAAATAAACGTCTTCTAATACTTTATAACTGAGTTGAATATTTTAGAGACGTGTTTACATGTAGCACACTTATGTCATTTGGGAATATTAAACACATTTTAAAGAACTTGAGTTTCATTCACTTTCAAATTAAATAATAACGCGGTACGGTAAGTTCATATGATATATGAAGTTACTTGTTAGTTTTAAATAAACAGAATATATAACTTGCAGGAACATCACTGCGAATTTATTTTAAAATCGAACATGTGGTTTCTTACAAAAATATAAACATGTAAGGAAAGAAAGACATTGTACCTGGCGGCCATGTTTTTAAAGAATCACAATAAATTGAAGAAATTTGTTAAAAGGTCACCAGAAGAATATTTATGATAAATTAATTCGAATATCAACCAGTAGTTTCAATATTTAAAGTTTTCGATAAAAGTGATATAAGAATAAAAGCTTTGAACACCCTGTTTTATAACGAATAAAAATAGGTTGAAGGAAGTTGGTAGACGTTCACCAATTGAACGACGACGGACAAAACCTAAACACAAACGCTTAAAACAGTAAGAAATATCCCAGTACAACTGGATGAATTTTATTCCATGAGATGTATATTGCGAACCCACCTAGGCGGGTTTAAGCAAAACAAAGCATATCGTATCTTCTTCTTTTAACTAGTCCATACTTAAGTACTAAATATGTGTGTAACATGTCTTTAAAAAAAAAAAAAAATTGGATTGACAAAAATATAACAACATAATATGACTGTATGAAGGAAGAAAGTAATATGTGCCATTACGAATCCTCTGAATAGCACCTGACTTAGACATGTGTTTTTTATTTTGTTTATACAGAACGAACTGTAAAACATATTTAAATGATTGGCAACTTGATTTAGTTCACTATTACTGCGTCGCCAAGAGTACTAATATATGAATGAGCTGTTACTAACTAAAGATCATGTTGATATAATACTTTTTCCCGTTTATTGTATCACCGTGCCGAAAGATTAAAATCCCCGTTTAATAAAAAGAGAATATTACATCACTGTGTCTGTGCTTTCTTGTAAAAACATTAAATAGTGTTATTAGTTATAATAACAAATACATTTAAAAATACAAACTACAAGTCACTTTATATACGTCAACGATAGTTTCCAGCGTGTGGTAATTTAACCAAAAAAAATGACGGACACGGCTTATTCCTTCACTTATGTCAACGAAGTCTATACAAAGAATATTCCAAATGAAAGCTATAGATTTAATACACATATACGAACTCTTAACGACACGTCAAAATACTAGGAGTCGTCCAACAGGTTGAGGATAGCGCATGTTACTGCACAAGACGATGGAGACCTTATGTGCAAAATAATCATTTCCTTTTGCGTTTCCTGGCAACAGCGCTAGTATTCACTGAAACATCATCAGCCTAGAGTTTAAACCACAGCTGCAGCTGTACTTCCTCTAAACACTACGCTCCTAAACGTGAGAAAACAGCCATTCGTGCCTCTCACACTTGCTACCGACATCCAGCTAGGACCATGGTAGTTCAGTAACAACAATAGGCGATACACAGTCAAACGATTTTCGAACCGGGACATTTATTATTAAGTCAAACCACTAGACGTAGGTGTAGTAGTTTAAGTAGTAGTAGATCTTTAGTAGTAGTAGTAGTAGTAGTAGTAATGGTAGTAGTAGTAGTAATGGTAGTAGTAGTAGTAGTAGTAGTAGTAGTAGTAGTAGTAGTAGTAGTAGTAGTAGTAGTAGTAGTAGTAGTAGTAGTAGTAGTAGTAGTAGTAGTAGTAGTAGTAGTAGTAGGAGGAGGAGGAGGAGCAGTAGTAGTCTTAGTAGTATTATTATTATTAGTAGTAGTAGTAGTAGCAGTAATAGTAGTAGCAGTAGTAGTAGTGGTGGTAGTGATGGTTGTGGAAATGATGGTAGTGTAATGGTAGCGGTAGTGGTATTTGTAGTAGTAGCAGCAGTAGCAGAAGTATTCAGGAACCCGGACGTATTCAATTGCTGAATTAGTTACTTTGCACAATGAAACCGAAAGAAGTCAATTGCTGGACCAGTTAGTTTGCACAAGTATGTGATTTTCCTTCCTGTTTATCAGTCTGTAAGTCATCATTTGCCAGGCAGAAGTTAATTCTGGTACTAAACATATATAACTTATGTTCACTTACCAGACAACATGCTAATTGCGGTTAGATCGTTAAGAAAGAAATGAAATAAAACTAATTTCCTTACCATTTAAACAGGAAAATTATCGTTAACAAATTAATTAAATTTTTAACACCACACAATTATACAAAATTTAATTGACATCACCAAAAAATCAAGAAATGCCTAGGACCAGATGGGTACAGCAAGATGGAAAAATAGTTTGAAAAATAAATCAATTCTACTTCATCCTTCAGGAGAAAGAAAAACAAGAACAAATAGAGCATTGCAAATCAACAACACGTATAATACGTTTAGAATTTATTCCTCAGATGTAACTTAAAATATATTTAAACCGGTAAAGGGAGTTTTTAACCAAAGTACCAATTTTAACCCCCATTATATGTGCACGTCCTTGAACTTCACTACGCGGACCTTGATCTTCCGGCTGCTTCGCGGGATGCTGTTCGCATCAAGGAAGAAAACGATGACAAGCAATGTCAATACATGTATGCGAAAATCAATGTTCACAAGAGACCTTAAAGGGACCTATTCACAGAATGGCGAATTGACAATTTTCACAAAGAATGTTATTGATTCTAAAATGAAAAATAAATTATATATAAACACGCGAAATAACATTCCAGAAACATAAATATATTCGAAATAAAGTGTCTTTGATGAAAATTCCGCGAATGAAATGGATAAAAAGTAAAACGCGTGTGTAACGCCTTTCCTCATTTTGGAAACACGTGTACCACTTACATAGACATAAAAATTCACCACCATGATTGTAAGCCGAATGGCCAATTGGTTGACGGGACAGTTGTTCGATCTCGACGGTCGTAGGTTCGAGTCCCGGATGTTGTCTAATGAACCAAACCAATAAATTGAGATAATAATATATTTATACGTACGTAGTAATATTGTCGTAAATTGTGGAATATTTACGCCAGATTCTTGAACACAAATTGCTTATAAAATAATGATGTCATCATATTTGACAGAGAAAAACTAACCACGATAACTGATAGTTAACTACCAACATGAAAATGTAGGATTAGGAGGAGAAGCATGAATGGCTGTAGAAATAATTTCATGACCAATCCCGACACAAGTTATGTGGCCGAGGTAGGGTTCGAACTCACGATCCCCGGATTGACAGTCCAGCGCTCTACCATCGGAGCTAACCGGGACCGGCTAAAACATTTAGGTAAATGTGTTTACAATTGGTGAATGCATGTGTTACACAGAGTATTCCCAACAATTAGCGTTCAATGATAAAGTATTTTTGTGTTGTATAGATCTAGAGGTAACATCTTGCCTTCTCTGGATTTTTATATATATCTGAAACCTATTCATTTAACATATCTATCCATTATAAAAATACTAAATCACTTAAAAAAGCATGTTTTATGCGCACTCATGGATGCTTATTAAATACTTAACGCAATGAATGCACTCCTTACACGGAATACAACGTTTGCAATGTCATATATGATGTTTCCGGTAGATACTTCAAATCAATTATAATTATAATTAATTTTATCCATCATTAGTAAGATTTAAATCTTTTGATGGATCGGTTAAATATTCCTTCTCTGATTGAAATATTTATTAATCAGTTAACATGTTTTAAAATCAATCTGAATATATTTCGTGAAAACAAGATGACATGGAAATATGTCTTCATCCATACATTCTTTCTTCAATCTGTACTAACCTTCACATTAAATTGTAAGTACTAAATTTTATTATTTTTATTGGGTAAGTTATCAGAAATCTTTATGTATTCATCAGCGCATAACTGTGTGCATTGTTGTTAATATAATTTCGGTAAAAATAATTGTGTTTTTACGGCAATATTTTTGTTCAAAATGATATAACGGTGTGAATTGAGCCTGTTTTAATATATTACGGGTACATAACATGTCTCTATATAGACACTATGAAGATTTCTTGTGGGACAGTCTCCGCTAACTATAAGGATCAAGGATACGAGCTGCATTTCGATCCCAGTGAGTTTTTTTGACAGAACATACCTGACACTTCGTATCGGTGGCTGTCATACAACGGCAGATTTCGTAAACTTACAGAAACCGACAAGTACACTGTAAAGTTGGACTTTATATCAACGGGCAACAATGAAGAGTTTTACGTAGAATGTTGGCACTACGGCGAAAGACATGAAAGCACAAAATGGAAACGTGCTTATACCAGTATTATAGGTTGTATACCCTGCTACTGCTGCTCCTGCAACTACTTCCTTCAGCACCTTTACTACTATTGCCGCTACTTCTGCTGCTACACTTCTACTGTGTCTGCTAATGCTACTATTGCTGTGACTACCACTTCCACCACAACTACTACTATCACTAAAGCTAATGCTTCTGTTACCACTACCACCACCACTACTACAACTACTACTACTGCTCCTATAAGTACTGATGCTGCTACTCTACTATTTCGTTTGCTATTACCTTTCCTACTCCCACTACCACTGCCAATACTACTGATACTATTACCACTACTACTCCTACTACTCCTTCTACTACTCCTACTCTTCTCGTACAATAAACACTTATAGTAGAAGTTAAATAATCATATTTCTTTAATTGTTTCGTCCTAGAGAGAACTGCTACGTCGAGTGATGTTAGCAACGCTATTACGAAAGAAACGACACAAACACCCACACAAACGCTTGGTACAAAAGCTACTAGCAGAGAGAGGACTTTACTAGGTACCAACGAAACAACTATTATAGACAGAACTTTAGAAGGTACCACTGAAACAACTACGTTACTCTATGTCATACAAGGAAGAACGACCATGATCAAGACGTCAGACATGTCCAGCGACACAGACCCCGACCGAATAAGTCAGTCCACATTAGCAGTCATTGTGTGTTCAGCGCTTGTATCCCTGGTAGTTGCAATAAGTGTTACCATCATGTGTCTTATGGGTGAGTCATTCAAATTATCCCCTTAGCATTACAGTATCGAAAACAAATGTATACAATAACATTATGGTATACTTTTTCTACTAAAGTACTGTAAACTGACAGATTTCACCATAAAGACGTGTTTGTATATGTGTTCAAACATACACTTAGTTTTAATGAAGATGTGAACATCATATTAATCTATGTTCCGTTTTACCAGGAAACCCTAGGCAATCAGCGAGTGCGACAGGTAGCCCGAACAGGTACACTCTTGGATCTGATTGGTTCTATTCCATACTTCTTCTAGTTTACTTTGGGACATGTTTCAGATAACTTGTAATGGATCATGGCAACTATTTAGATATCTAAATTGGAAATTATATATTCAGTTATATTTTTAGAACCTCCATTTGAAAATTACATAAATGCCTCTCTTAATTATAAAACATCATGGACTCCGTGATTTTTTATTTACAGACCGCTCACAGAGGAGGCGTCTACTGCAGGTATACCTATCATACTTTCTCGAGTGTAGGTCTGTAATGACTAGTGTGTTACTGTTGCATGCATTTGTGCGGATTCTAAAAACATATGTTGCTATTACAAAGACTACATGAATAACAATAGCCAAACCATCGAAAAATATTGAAGTCAGAGTTCAGCATCAAACTGTCCAGCAGCTGTATTTCGAGAAACTGATTAAAATTAATATTAATGAAGCGATATAAACAACCATTGTCAGAGTGGACAAATTGTAATATTCTAAGCAAAACTCTTTCTGCGAGATGTTTGACGTTTTATATATGCAAAAGTACAATTAAACACTTTCTTGTATTATTCGCATGTTTTCAAGGGCAATACTTGCATAAGTCTAATAATTGGCAAAATGCTGAACTTAGACCACGTGTAGCTACGTCGTCCACAACTCCGGCCCACACCAGCAGTGAAAATGAAACGGTAAATAGATATGCATCTTTATGCAAAACACAGTCGAGAAATATCGTTGTTTTAACACGTTTCTTCGTTGCATTAACATTAATATTTTCAAATATTATGCAGATGCAGTGTCGTTACGTACTATTCAAACAATATTTTAATCAAGATTAAAAATAGATTAAGCACAATGACGTTTTATTCAAATGTAGACATCTGTTTTGTTGGATTATCGATCGTAGATTCGTTCCTATATAAATACATTAACATGTTCCGTATCGATCATCATTTGCTTCTCAGCGTTAAGCTTTATTTGATATTAATTTTGGGTCCATGAACTGCAGTATGTCTAGACCTCCCAGACCCGTCACGTGACGACTCTGCATGAAAGAGAGTGCTGACCAGAAATCTCAGTACGCATTAATCGACATGAAGAAGAATCAAGAAGATTGAAACAACTGAGTTATGTGTCATATACCGTAAAATGATAGCAGTTAACTGAAAAGACGCTCCATAACTCTCAAGCACATTAAAATCAACTGCATGTTTTGTCGAATCTTATTTGGATGTCACCTGATTCACTGTTTACACTGTAGTGCTCTTGATGCTTTTGTCCAACCAATGATGTGAAATATAGCAAACAATAGCGTGGAGGAGCATATTAGTGGTGCAATTCGAACGATCTATACACATGGTATACTATATAAATAACACATGGCTGAGATGGTGATATAAAATAATATCAACCCGAGAAATGTTATATCAACCGAGGCGTGACGACACAAACCAGTTTTCAATGGACTGATATTATAAGATCTACATAGGGTTGTGTTGTGTCGTGTTTAAACACAGAATTAAGGAATCCACACATCTGTGATGTCTAAAATTATTTTGGACGCCGATATTAATAATCGGATACAGGTTTGGATACAAAATGCGAATTTAGTTTAAACCTATTTATTTTTAGCTCGATTGCATCGAAAGCCTTAGGCTTATAGAGACACTCTCGAGTCCGTTTCCTGGGTAGAACCAGTACTTGGTGTCTTCGGGGGAGACACTGAGAACGCTCTCAGAGTGGGGATCGAACCCGGGACCTCCCGATCGCTAGGCGGACACCATATCCACTACGCCACCGCGACCTGAATGCGAGTTTAAAGATACGTTCTGACCAGTCATGGCGATTTCGAAAACACATCGCGTTTCTGGTTAGCACGGTTCACGTGGAAAATTGAAATAAAAAAAAGTTAAGCTTTGTGGATTCAAAAGGAATTGAACATGCTTGTAGCTGGATATTAAGAGTAAATTGCCGTGGATCGACGTCAGCATTTTGTAGGTAAAAGCCGCATAGTCGTTCAATTTTGTTTTGTTTTGATTAAAAAAAAAATCGCTGTTCTATTTTTAGCTCCCCGCGAGGGTATGACAAAACATATTTCGCTGTGATATAACGTTTTGTCTATGGACAAAATGCACATAGTGGTCACGTGAGGAGTAATAATGTTGATTAAACATTCTGGAATACATTATCTTCAATGACAATATTGATAACTAAATAAGTAGCATTCATTATCATTTATATTCTAAAATGTTTCAAAACGGATGACGTGTTTTATATTCACACCCAAATGTATGAACTGTCCTTTGTTGAATACAATTTACTAAAAAATGTAGCTACATATATGTAACTGAATTCAACAAAATCATTATCTTATTGAGTTCAACAAATAAATGCAATGATTGCAATAAAACAACGCCTGAAATTATTTGCAGAATGTATCCTTGCAAATTGTTGTCATAATGTGTAATAAAGTGTATAATCTTCTTTATATCTGCACTTAGCTATTGCTATGAATTATGTCGCATGTTAGAACACACACTAACGTTCTGCTATTGGGTGTAATAATACAACTGACTGACTTTGTGCTGACTTTTGGGAGCAGGAGAGAGCAAATCCGTACGGAGGCCGCACGATGGTTATACGGAAATCGACTGTCCGGCGGTCTCGTTTCGTACGGAGTTGTAGTAAAATCGATACCAATGAAATGTACATAAAGTACCGTTGCGCGCAAAACGTGTGAAATTACTTGGGAAATGAACAGTTCGACATAACTGAAATTAGAAGTTTTAACTTCGAAATAATTCTCAAACTTCATAAAACTCCAGACAAAAGTCCTTTAGAGGAAATTATGTTTCTTCTTCCACAAAACAGATATCAATTTATCTTAGAATAGACATGTTGGCAAAAATGACACTTCCTACAAAAACAGTTATGGTCCTTGTACTGTGCACTTCCTCTCAACATCCTCTATCAATATGTGTGGTTTTATTTAAATCACTTCAATACTAATAGAGTTATGCACTGTACAATAAAATTAACTGAAGGGCAATAACTTCATAAATATTGAAGATTTATGGTCCTGGTATTCTGCTCTTTCTCTCAATGTCCTCTATCAATACAATGTGGTGTTATTTAAATTCCTTATATACTAAGGTTGTAATTATCTGAAAGAACACAAAGAGTAATAACTCCGTAAATATTGAAGAATGATGTATGGTTCTTGTACTAAGCACTTCCTCTCAACGTCCTCTATTAATATATCTGGTTTTCTTCTAAATCCCATCAATACTAATGGAGTAATGCTCTGCACAAGAAACTAAACAAAGGGCAATTACCTTGTAAATATTCAAGAAAGAGTTATGGTCCTTGTACTCTGCACTTCCTCACATTGTCCTCTATCATTATGTAAAGTTTCATTTGAATCCTTTCAATAGTTATGGAGTTATGCTCCGCCAAAAGAAAATTAAACAAAGGGTAATAACTCCGTAATATTGAAAAAATATTTATGATCATTGTACTCTGCAGATTCTCTCATTGTTTACTACCATTCTATGAAGTTTCATTTGAATCCCTTAAATACTAATGGAAGTATGCTCCGCACAAGAAAATTAATGCTTCGCACAAGAAAATATAACAAAGGGCATAAATGTCGAAGAAAGAGTTGTGGTCCTTGTGTTCTACACTTCCTCTCATAGTGTTCTATCATTATATGAAGTTTCATTTAAATCCCTTCAACACTAATGGAGTTGTGCTTCGCACAATAAAATAAAACAAAGGGTAATAACTCCATAAATATTGAATTAAAAGTTATGGTCCTTGTGCTCTGCACTTTCACTTGTTATTCTCTATCATTATATTAAGTTTCATTAGAATGTCTTCGATACTAGTCGGGTTATGTTCCACACAAGAAAATAAATGCTTCACATAAGGGAATAAAACAAAGGGCAATAACTTCGTAAATATTGAAGAAAGAATTTTGGTCCTTGGGCTCTGCACTTTCTCTCATTGTTATCTATCATTAAATGACGTTTCATTTGAATCCCTTCAATACTAATGGAGTTATTCTCCGCACATGAAAACTAAACAAAGGGCAATTACTCTGTAAATATTGAAGAAATAGTTGTGGTACTTGTGTTCTGCTCTTCCTCTCAGTTTCCTCTATCATTATATGAAGTTTCAATTGAATCCCTTCAATACTAATGGAGTTTTTCTCCGCACAAGAAAACTTAACAAATGGCAATTATTGAGTAAATATTGAAGAACGAGTTTTGGTCCATGTGTTATGCACTTCCTCTTATTGTTCTCGGTCATTATATTAAGTTTCATTTGAATCCCTTCAATACTAATTGAGTTATGCTCCGCACTAACAAAATAATGCTTCACATCAGGAAATAAAACAAAGGGCAATAACTCCGTAAATATTGAAGAAAGAGTTGTTGTTCTTGTGCTCTGCACTTTTTCTCATTGTCCTATATCATTATATGAAGTTTCATGTGTATCCCTTTAATACTAACGGAGTCATGCACCGCACAAGATAATTAAACAAAGGGCAATAACTCTGTAAATATTGAAGTAAGAGTTTATGGTCCTTGTGCTCTGCTCTTCCTTTCATTGTCCTCTATCATCATATAAAGTCTCACTTGAATCCCTTTAATACTAATGGAGATATGCTGCGCACAAGAAAATTAAACAAAGGGCAATAACTCCGTACATATTGAAGAAAGAGTTGTGGTACTTATACTCAGCACTTCCTCTCATTGTCCTCTATCATTATATGCAGTTTCATTCGAATCATTTCAATACTAATGGACTTGTGCTCCGCACAAGAAGCGTGACGGACGGAAAGATGGACAGATGGACGGACGATATGCGATTACCATACTGAGTAGTATGTCCCCGAAGTTCACTTCGGGGGCATACAAACATGTAATTTATTTGTACAAGTTGTTCATTTCTCAATTTTCTTCTTTATAATGTATGTGTTAAATTTGATGTTTAAATAATTAAACAAATTATAGGGGTTCCAATTAGTCCAAGAGATGGTAGGGTTTTATTGCAACAAAAAGCATCATCAAAGGTTTTACTAGTTTCTTGAAGCATATCATGTGTAGTTTCTGAAAATCCATTTCTTAAGTTCCGCAACCTGGGCCAAAATGTCTGAATTTAGCTCCGAAACAGGATTCCATGGAAACAGAATTTCCATGAAATTGACTAGAAATACTTCAGAGCATTTCAAATGTACCATTGTTTCTTAAATATTTATAATAAAAAATCGTATAGTTTCAAAATATTGTATAAGGTAAACAATTCTGTAGAGAAAACAAAATAAGTAAATATGAGTAATCTCCTTTTAAAACGAAAAAGTTCAGTTACTTCCCCTTGTTGTTTTAATTTGCCAATGCAGAAAATACAGACGGTTTCAGAGGAGAAGAATTTTAAAGTCATTTTGCTATTTAAGTCTACATAAACCATATGACTGGGGTGTGGTCAGCTTTGACCCATGTAGCATAATTTGAACAATCTTCGTAGAGGACCACTATAGGATGATTTTAACCAAACAGTAAACCTCTGGGCCATGCGGTTTAAGAGAAGATTTTTAATGTTTTACACTTTTTTTTATCTATTTCTAGCTCTGGTGAACTACGTATGCAGCGGACCGTAACGATTTGAACTACTTTGAAAGAGGGTAACCCAATGATAATTCCTGTGAAGTTTGGTGACAATCTGCTAAGTGGTCTAGGAGGAAATGCTGTTTGAATGAAAAGTTGACGACGGATGCACACATGGACGACAGACAACGGGCAATCACAAAAGCTCTCCATGAGTACTTTGTATATATATATATTGGTTTATACATATATTTTTGTTATTTTTGTGTTATCGGTTTTGTTTTTCTTTGCAGAGCGGTTGCACAATGTAAGCAGTTACACAGAAGAACAATTATGTCTGCCTGGAGAATAGGAGGTACAAATTAACCGTTAAATACCTAGAATAATATTCATATAATATTATTATAGGTGGATTATTATTTATGCATTTAGAAGAAAAAACTGATTATGAGTATTAGTTTAAAAGTTTAATATGTATCTGACACTTGTTTACTATAAAACAGGGATTGTGAAGGGAGTGAGATATGAGACTAGTCTTATCTTATTGGTTTTGAAAAAGCCTTAACGATATTAAGCTTTTATAGAAAAATGTCTAATACATGTTTTCATTGTATATTGTACAAAATAAATTTTTTAATAAGATGTCTCATTTAATTTTGAAAGTAGTCTAAAGGGTATACTTTCTTTCTGAATCACTGAAATAATACGATGTATAATATAGTTTTGTTAAAAGATGCACATTATTTCAGGTTCGTAATGGCCGCTGAAATTACGTGCGTTCTTCATGGTAGTTCCCACACTTCTGGGGCTATCAAGACGTTCACCAATAATGTATGGGACACAGTGCCGACTGCCAAAAGATTTAGAATGTCCAGACCGTTATGGATGGCTTCCAAGTACGCAGAAATCTGCACGAACCTACCTGAAAAGTATGCAGATAACACTGGATATCACACAGTTTGTTACAAAAACTGCACTGCTGTAACTTAAACAACAGACCAGCATCAAAATGAAACCAGTTCAACAAAGAGGTCATTTTTTAAAGATCTGAAGCAGATGGTAATGTTAATTGTTCTGGTGTAAAAGATCAGTGTTTGTTTTGCAATCAAAATCGTAGAAGGTCTGGTTCATCAAGAAAATATCCTTGTATTTGTAAACGTCAAGAAGCCGCTGAAATAATTCGAGATGCTTCAATTATCTAAGAAGACCACAAGCTGTTAGCCAAAATGTATGCGACTGGCCTTGTTGTTACAGGTATTATACCACCACGTCTGCAACAAGAAATACTTATATATGGCACTGACGGAAAACCAGGAAAAATAGCAGTAATAACAGTGATTCTGAAATGGTTAGGCAATCACATGCATTCAAAGAAATATGTTCATATGTAGAGGAAAATATTTTTAAAAAGGAAAATGCAGAGCGGTTGATTTCACTTCATGAGAGATACAAAGTTACTTTAGTTGAAAAGAATGTTCAGACTAATGCGAACAATGCATACAACTTTAGATAGAGGCTCCTTAAATATTTTACTGGAACTCTTGAAATGCAGAAGCTTAGCAACAAGCTAGGCAATATTGTGTATCCGAATACTATGGACTTTGATGAAGCAATCGATCATTGCATATCTGACAAACACACTGCTGTTGATGCTGCATTGCATTTGAGGAAACTCATTTTTGAAATAAAAAAGGACAATGGAGACTTCTGAGCAGCTGATAACCTCATTCAGCACCAGTCACCTACCCAACATCTAATGAAAATGTTTTATAAAAACTTGCTCAGAACATGCTATGTGTATTATTTGTAGTTATTGAACACTATACAAATATATTTTTATGGTAAATTTCTTTGTTTTATAAAAATAGCAAAATACAAACATTATTAAATGGCATTTGCTTAAACAAATATTTTATCTATTTCTTTGTTTCCAATAATCACAAAATGACTGTCAAACTTAGTTGAATCTAACCTGTCATAATTGTGTATAACCTTAAAACACTTATAACCTACGTAAATAAATTACTTGCATAACTATTTCATTTACAATGTGCTTTTAATGAGAAGATTTAATCCATAGTTTTAAAAAAAAGATGAATATTTAATATAGTATGCATTTAACGTTATGACTGTTAAATATATTTGCATTACACATGTACATGTATGTGTATTATGGTATGTTATACTGCTTCCTATGATTATGAAATTTAAGAGGAATTATGTCTGAGCATGACTCGTTTGCAATTATAAAAAAGCAACTTAACTTTTGCATTTAAAATAGTTTTAAAAGTTTAACTTATGTGTACTCAGTATTCAATTCGTTTTATTGACATTTACTAAAAATATATAATATAAATGTTTTATTGGTTATATATAACTTTTTGTAGTTGAAATTAGCCGTTAGAGAATGTTTTGTATATACAATTATCAATTTGAATCATCTTTGTTTAAAACCTAATGAATTCATAACATTAAATACTAATATAATGGGGAAAAAAGCCATACACAATCACGAAAACGATAAAATGTCCGTTTCATTTCATGGAAATTCTCTTTCCATGGAATCATGTTTCGGAGCTAAATTCAGACATGTTTGCCAAGGCTGCAAAACTTAAGAAATGGGTTTCAGAAACTATACATGATATGTTTCAAAAAACTTTTGATGATGCTTCTCGTTGCAATAAAACCCTACCATCGCTTGGACTAAATGAGTAGTCAATCTCATTAAAATCATCTCCAGTCTGACGCTGCTATACTATACGCTGACTAACAGCGACAACTAATGGAGCGAACGTTAGGATTTAATTTTAATGAGATTGAATGAGTAGTCATTGAGCACCACTTATTGCAGATCTATATTTATATTGTTAGGAAAGAGATTTTAAGTTGGTCTAAAGAAAGACAATAAATATAATACAAAGTTTTAACATAACCAGTAGATATACTGATTCCCCATTCTTAGAAAAACGTTAAGTTGGAATGAACAGAGTTTGTCATTTTTCTGTCTGCAGAAGTATCACGGTGAATATGGTCACCGCATACTGCTGAAATAAAATTGGAAAGCACAGTATGAGCCGTGGAAAAAGTCGTTGAACAGGCAAGATATATCTGTATTTCAATTCAAATATTTAACAATACATATACGCTATGATAAAACCACGAGTTACACGGAACAAAATATGACTTAAGCCACGCATGAACGTTCAAATTTAGTAAAACAGTGTAGATCTCGGTAAAAATCAAGTACCTGTATTGAATGATATGAATAATTTGCATTTAAACCTTATGTTTAAATATAAAGTTTTTTGTCCCAACGTATTTTTTTCAACAAAAACACAGATAAGATCACAGAAACTTAAATGAGCTTCTATAACATGAATTATAGCCAATATGGAAGAGAAATCTGAATATATATCTGAAAATTCACTTCATGTATAACAGACATGGACACTTTTTCCTTTCGTCTATACTTTGGAAAACTACGAAAGCAACAGAAACAAATACAGGAAATACTACTAATAAGAAAGGGTATGAAATTGTTATCATTTTTACATAGATAAATCCTTATATTAAGCGGGAAATTCAATTATCACATTTAATTGATTAAATTCGATTTAAATAAATTGCTCTGAATTTTATCATCGAATAACGCAGTTGAGAGACAATACAATTTTAAACGTTTTTTACAAACATATTGTGAATTGTTGCTATGTTGCAGTATTCGACTGTCATGAGTGGATCCTGGCCAACGTGACACAATGTCCACAATATTATCACACGCATCAAATGCAATTTGAACATTAATACTGTGGTACCAATTCCTCTTTACGTATGTCTCTTCATTATCTGTACTGTATGAGCTTTTATTCTTATTTGAGTACCATCTATAACAGCCACAACTCTAGGGAACTGCGCTGTTCCATAGAACTCGTGAGCTTGCTTGGAAAATTCCTAATCAGGCAATGGGAACTGGATAAAGCGAGCAACTTTATCTGGCGAGCTCAGATGAGTAATTAATTATGCAATGGTTCTAGATAATGAAGGATCTGATACATCATGAATATCACCATCATTCAGCTGATTTGTTTCAGTTTACGACATGCTGTTGCTTCGCTTGTTTGGAGATTGTATTCTTGCAATCAATATCTCATGAAGAGTCTCGATTCCTTGTCGACTGAACGATACAGTTCAACCACCTGCAGATTGGTCAGTGCCCAAAGAGGGTTTACTCTGGCACAGATTTATCTGTGGACAAAAAGCAAAGTTCTGCTTATATTTACGGATTTCATTAATAATAATTAATTAGTAGTGCTTGTAAAATAAATCTAATTATAAGCAGTTGTGTGGTCGTCGATGAAACTAACGTACAAACAATTAGTAAATGAAAACTAATCTAAATGGTAACTGTGAATAAAATATTGTAATTACTTAAATAGCTGTTTCAAAAAAACAACAACATTAGATAAGTTAATAATAAGTATGGAAAGATGCCCGACACATTTACCAAATCGTTTTTTGTCTAAGTTATCCACTTAACGGCTCAGATATCATCAAAGATTAAAATTGATATTATTCCTGTTTATATATTCACTAGTTCGTACAAAGTGTATATCCGAATACAGATGTATCCGAAATTAATATCACACATGGAGGTGCCGCGTGTGTATCGTTCAAGTAAAAGACTTGTATTCAGTTTGGTGTATTAGAAGAAAAAAAACCGTATAAATAATGTTCAGCCGCCAACCTGCGTTAAATGGCGGCGAATTATTGGTAAAGTTGTTGAGCCTGATTCAATATATAAATACACATAAAACGAAGAGTTGGTCCCAGTTCATTCATAGCGTTTGTGCTAATATTCCATTTCAAATACATATATATATATGGTACACGCACTGGCAACAATACTTCATACAAGAGCACCAGAAACCGCAGTACAAGGGACGTTATGGGTGGGGTATCAAGATCAAGGATGTGAGTTGTAGGTTTAAATCTTTACTTCACATAGACAAATACCTGGACTGTGTTTGTATAATAATCTAAATTGTATAATGGTATGACTGTCGGCAACACCCGCATTGTTACGGAAAGAGGCGAAGTTATAAATAACAATGGAGCTAAAGAGATGGAGTTGGGACGGTGTGTTTAATAAGTAAGAGAAATATTTATAAATGCATCGTGAATACAAATATTATCGATGGAGCATATATGGCATCCGATAAGGTATATTTCTTTCGTTATTTAGGTATACAATTTATAAAGCAACGGGATGTATTGACGCTAAAATCGGGATGTGGAATCTGGCTCCATTAGTGGCATAATGTGTAAGCACGTGTTTTATTCGAATACACTAAATCAATAATCAAATATGTTCATAATGTTATTATTTGTGTATCAAAGAGACACGACAATGTGTGTGACCTAACAATATACTCTTCGAGCTCCAAAATTAAGTCATCATTAAGCAATTAACATAAAATGTAAGCACAAATTTAAGCGGTAAAATGTTTAGCGTTTGTATCCGGTTTATGTAAATTAGTTAGGCGTAACTACACTTAAACGGAATGATTACAACGAGAAAGTAAACTTACCGTGTTTGAACGGCTTCTGGTTGACAGTGAGTTAATTGATGCTATAATTAATGAAAAAAACTTCATCATACTTTAGTTTTGTTCACATATTAAGGAAAAGAAGTAAATTTAAAAAAAGCAACTTAAGTACAATTTTTAACTAAAGTTTCTTCGTGAACACGGGCCAGATGTCTGCTCTCAGGTCACATGCAGGATAAAAAAGTTCGCTTACAATGATAATGCTTAATAAAACATTAAGCATGATAAATTGTTTCTGGTGAAAATAAACATATGAAACGTCGAATACACAAGCTGATGATTAAGAACAAAATATATAAAAGTACTCTTTGTCAAAATAAGTTATAAATATTGTGTACATCTATAACAAGAGTGATGAGAATGATGTTGATATTTGTATTGTTATGCTGCTGGATGTTTAAAGTTTGCTGTTGCAGCACCTGATCAACACAGGAAAGCAAATATAAAACCACCCTATAAAATATTGGTCTAATTATAATGATTTGAACAGTTTTAAGCATAGTAAATACATAATGTCGTATTTCGAAATACTTCGAAATATCACAATATATCGCGATATGGATTTCCGATATCGCTACACAATTAGTGTTTGTTAGGGTTATTTGTATAACTGCGTGTTGTAATCAGACGCATATGTGTGCTGTATCATACGTTCTGGAATCAATATCTGGATGATCTCAGAACTGGCTCTGCATTAATCAAATTCTAACTAGAGCTGAGTATAAATGATAATCCATAGGCTATACAATTACTAACCATTTTTCTTATCAGCATTATAGTAGTGATATGGCCATCATGTCGATTTAGGGCGAATAGTTTGAAACGCTCTGCACCCTCTACAACAGGACATTGATTGCGGAAAAAGTACGTTAAAGGGACAGTTTCACAGTTTTGGGCTGTGAGAAATAATTTTATAAAACTTGCTTTTTCCTGTTCTATAATACATTTATTGTTTATATTTCAATGTTTGAACGCACATTGCTTTTGCAAAGTTAAACGTTTGACGAATATATGTTATATTTTCGATAATAATTTTGTACCTGGTAGACATACCCTAGTAATTTTTTACACAAAAGGCATAATACATATGAGGCGCGTCGTGGGAAAACCGGGCTTAATGCGTGTACGTAAAGTGTCGTCTTGGATTAGCTTGTGCAGATCCCACAGGCTAATGCGTGTCGGCAATTTTCACATGCAGTGGATCAATCTTTCGAAGAGACTTCCTAGAAACAGAAAATACCATAAAAGTGGAAAGTGCCGTCCTGGATTAGCCTTTGCGGAGTGCGGAATATTTATGTTGTGTAACCAGAACAGCACAAAATGTTTTGATTTAAAATTCAATTTTTAGAGACATATTTCCCAACCCCAAACTGTGAAACTGTCAATTTAATAACAGCGCGGAAATCAACCATTCTTCACCATTCAAACACTTATTATTTAAAGGATATGAAGCACACTTTTGTATTTGCCTATGATTGAAATCATAGCTAGTACATAGTACGGTTACATACAGTCGAATCGCATCGAATACCAATTTAGGTATTATAATAATCGCTCAATATTTATTTGAATATTCGCATAGATTCGTATTCATTACTTTGTGTTGTATGGCATATAAGATGACACAACGGTTTTGTTTTAGGGCTTTGTACTGCTGACAATGTTTACACAATAGAATATATGTTATTCATATACAAATATAGCATGGTCTTTTTATTTCAAATATTTTATAAATTACGTTCAATTGTATTTACGTCCTAAGTAAAATAAAAATTATCTATTCATAGTGCCTTTCTTATACATGCTACTGTTCATTGGCTAACTAGTTCTAAAACTTATTAGTATCTTGAATAATCACTGCACGCAGTTTGGATGTTTCCGGGAGATTAAACAATAATAATAGACGCGTTTCATATCCTACTCAAACAGTATATGACTGATGTGTGTATCACTTGTAAACCAGTTCGTAAGAGTTTAAACTAGTCAAATACATGTCGGTTCGTCTATTGGATTCTTGGAAAATGTATGACAAATATAAACAGATGATACGGATACAATCGTTTCTGTTGCTTGCGTTATTCTGCATACACGCTGGTGTGCACGCTGAGAGTAAGTATACATTTAAGATATATAGGATCTGACACGATTTGTTATGTCATAACATATTTTATTAAAACGAGTTCAGGAATAGCGTTGGTAAGCGAGCCGTTGGTGTCAAATCTTTTTTATCACATGCTTTTAAACGAAAGAAAACTTTATAATTTTACCAAAAGATGTTGATAGATCTAAAAACTTGTGTACTGACATGACGTGTTGATAAAATCTAAAAAAAGTGTGTACTGGCATGACGTCATTTTATGTTGACGACGTCATTTCACCAAAATAAAGTCATGCGATCGGTCAGTCAAAGAATATGAAGCCAAAGAAAATCCTCAAAATGTTACCTCAAACTTGTGTAAGATAAAAAAAAAAACATTCGTAATGGCTGTATTACACGGAAAACAATGTAGATTCTAAAGCATGTTATAAACAAATTTATTTAAAAAATATGTTGGCATTCTACAATTGTTAATTTCTTGTTGTGCTTCCAAGTACGAACCACTAAAACGTCTATACCCTATACAGTTAAGTTTATATCACAACAGGTTCGATTTGTGTACCATATGTATCTATTTTAATTCATTACAGCTCACTCTTCTCAATCATGTGGAAATGTTACGGGAACAATAGAAGGAAACAGATTAGAGCTGCGCTTTGAACCAAGCGAGTTCTTCCGAGCGATCATTCCAGAAAATAACTACAGATGGCTTAATGGGATACATATCATACGTAAACTTAACCTCACTAACAAATACCTGGAAACTCGGAACCATTTAACAATAACCAATATTTCCGCAAATGACAATGGGGAATATTATGTTGATTGTTGGGCATCTGGAGTCACACACCAAAGTGTGAGGTGGACATTTAACTATAATTATTTTTTCAGAGGTAATATCACTTTCTGAAGGTCTGCATGTGTGCATTCAGTCATAATCTTGCCTTTATTTCCTGATCCAGATAGACCCAGGCTATTATAGTGGATCCTTATTCCGTCCAGAATATGTTAACATTAAAGAAATTAATGCATTTCGTATTTCGTTTTTAATACAACACTGTAGTCCAAAGTGTTTTCTTATGTATTGAAATGATCAAGTGTGTCTAACTGGTCATTCACATTCTATTGAACCATTTATTTAATGTCTAACTCAGAGAATACAACCGCCACAACGACCACGCCTTCTAGCACACCTACACAGCAGATACAGTCCAATGCGAGAACTGTTACTTCAACAAAATCTGAAACCGTAGCAACCACACCCACAAAGAACACCATACCTGTGACCAAAGGTCAAGATCCTGTTCTGGGAAGCAGCAATGACGGCACGCAGCCGTTAATAAGTCAGTCAACCATAATTGTCGTTGTTGTTTGCGTGGTGCTGGTCGCCTTGATTGTTGCTGGGACTGTGGTCGTCGTTCGCGTTAAGGGTAAGTTATTTGTGGGAAATACTATTGTACTAATTTCACTCTGTGGTTGATATTCTCTTGATGGTCCTGTGTTATTTGGGCATTGGTTAAAAGCACACACATGGTTAAACTAACTGAGGTGTTGATCACCAAAGTACGCTGAGAAAGTAAAGTGCAGTTCATAATCGACTCTGCTGTGTACCAATAATTTGTCCATATCGTTTGTCATCATGATGACGATGACAATATTAATGATGATGATGACAATATTAATGATGATGATAATTATGATGATGATAATTATTATGATGATGGTTGTGATGATGATGATGGTGATGATGACAACGACGATATTGATGATTGTGATGATGATCATAACGACGACGATGATGATGGTGGTGGTGGTGGTGGTGCTAACTATGACGATAGTTATGTCTGTTTCTAGGTAAACGTCCGAAACCAGAAGAATTAAAGTCCGAAAATACTACACAGGAAGGGTATGGTAATTGTATCATTTCTCTTTCGCATGCTGGATTAGTAATATGTTTTAACATATGTTTGCCAATTGTGTAACGTGATGACACTTGAAACAAAATAAACATAGTGCGTTGTTTCACTTGTCTAAGTGATTGTTTCCTTCCCTTGTGTAAAATACTAAATATCAAGTTTTATTCAAGTACGTACAGTGTCATAACAATCCTTTATAATTATTTATGGAGCGGGTAATTAAATTATTATTTGTAATTGATTTAGATTCGAATTAAAAGCACTTTAAATGACTTTCAACATCAAAAAACGTAATTGAGAGAAATAACGTTTTCAAGTTGAACTTTTATATAACCTTAGGAATTGAAATGATAATGTATACACTTAGTCATATGCAGCTCTTAATCTACGAAATGCACGAACATTTCCTGCAAAAGGCACTAGTTGATGCTCATTTACACGAACTCACTTTTTCCAAAGTTTCAGAGACTCTTTCATAAGTATCATAAATATCCATGCTTGGTTTGACTTTCAGTACAAGCAAAGAAGAGCCGGCATCAGGTATGCTTATGTTACCGTTGCTTAACTTAAATTAAGTTAACATTTTATTTTCAAAAAAACTTTTGTGATGTATGTTCAAACATTTAAACGACCAAATATAAATATGTTTTGATCAAAATTAGTCAAGAGTCATGAAAATATGTTGGAAATCATACAGGAAATATATCAAATAGAATTAGGCAACGTAAAACGGTGTTAATGATATTTATTTAATATATTACAGCTAATGTATACGACGAGATTTCAACTGCCATCCAAAATAAGGCAGGACGAAAGAGCAGTCGGTTCAAGCGGCGTTCTAAACGACGACTACCGGATGTCCCGCAATGCGCATGTCCACCATCAGAAAACCAGTACGCAGACATTTCATTGGACGACAAGCCTCTGTGTGATAAGGTTTGAAACCAGCAAATCCCATCTCCGTGTAATCCAATACTCAAATAACAAAATATCATTTTGTTATTTGATCCTTTCCTTTATTTCAGACGTTTCAATATGGTCTCTTTAGAAAGATACGCCCCTCTGCAAGCAATGGTGTTTGTATACATATGTTCTAATAGTTTACAATTTCTTTCCTGATCGGCCGTCAAAACCCGAATATGTCAGTTATAGTATATAACTAAACTTTCACCTTATTTTATCAATTTTAGTTGGCAAATTCAAATATCTCGGACCTTCAATATGCAGATCTTGACCTGATCAATGCTTCGAAACCAGACGGTGATCTAACTGGCAGCAAAGGCAACACGTTCGGCGATATGGGGAAATGTCAGTACGCGTCTATTGACTTCGAACAAAACGCATTTGTTGCACCGATTCGAAAGGCACCATCATCCTGGTACAAGCGAAAAAACAAGGACAGAAAATTCACTTGAGATCAGTGACCGGGAAAGAATTTTTCCGTGAGAGATAATGTCTCATCTCTACATAAATGTATGGGCTTTTTCAAAAATATATTGGATTTCCTCTGATTTTTATGGGATTTACAGCATTTCCATTTTATATTTCAATCGAGAAAACTACACCAGGCAGACACTCGCGCTTCCAGTTCGAGGTGTAATGAGCGTCTGTTGATATTGATATTTCAGACTGGCGAATTAATTTAATGGATTATATCTCGCCGCAAAGTGACAAAACTGTAAACCAGACCGGGCATTGTGTATTTTACGGCAGCGTTTTTGAATTCCTACTCAGAAATTTCGGTGCAACGTAAAATCGCATCGGTGAACATTTCTTTGCTATCGTTCTCAATTTTGCGCGAAAATATCGCATTTCGCATGGGTTTCCCAGTCCCTGAGAGATGTGCATTTTGCACTGTCAATATGTTAATCCGAATGGACATCTGGTGCATGTTTATATTATATGAATGTGTTTAAAACCCCTCTATGAATATATTTGTGTATTTTACTATGATTAAAAGATACAGAATTTCGCCAGGATCATAGTGTCAAAGTCTGAACATAACTCGGTATAACATGATTTCAAGATTATATGATTAATCGGGAAGATACATCAGTAAGGATAGGCAGTACCGTAAAAGCAAATCATTCATGACGTCACAAGTGGCCATGATTATGAGTATGATCACTGTGTCGGAATAGAAATTGTATGTCCTTGTCGGTAAGATTTCTTCAGTTTTATAGAATAAAATAACAGTTTGGATTATAGATAAGTATTACAATACCTGTTATTTTAAGAAAAAGTATATATTGGTTGGTGTTTGCCTTTGATTAACGTGTTGAAATTGTGTCCAACAGACTTAACTTAAACCATTCACGGTGTTATTCTGTGTCACTCCAATAGTGATGGAACAGTGATGCTCATTTGTGGAAATTACAAATTTTTAAAGATTATTAAGTTATAGCAGGATTAAGAGTAACCCATTTGATTTGCATATTGTATCGTTACAAGCTATGGTATTGATTTTATTGATAAAAATGGTTATTAATGTGCACTGAAGTCATGATAACACATGTTAAACTATAATAAAATTTTATTATTTTAATGTTAATTATACATCGAATGAATTTGCTATGTGAAACATTTTAACATGTCAAATCAGTGCAACAAACATTTGCAATTTATCAAACGTGTTTATTAGTCACTGACGCCTAATATAAAATTCTAAAATTGGAAACATTTCGATATTAATTTCAATCCAAAAATGTCCTTATAGAAGATGAAGAAGAGATACATATTTCAAAGCAGAAAATATATGCTTTCTTATATTACATCACACACATGTTACTGTTATATATACAATCAAGATGCGGATGATAGTCTCATAGTAAAAAAACTGGGTTGATTTTTTACTGTCATAAACACATCCTTGTCGAAGAAAACGCTGTAGTAATGGTTGACCGAGAGCGTGTATATATGTTTAACAGCCACGTCCAGTACGATTGGTTTTCAGAAGACCACGTGACTCCATGCGCATGCGCAGAACGCGGCGAGGGCCATCACAAGCGTGATGACATGATTGGTGGATGGAGCACCGTTGTAGGGATCTGGAAATAAAATTAAAAAAATCATAATTTCAACACAGTTTTACGTTGTATTAAATCATTCTTCGGCATTATTGAACAAAACAGTTTGTTATATAGCATAGCCATTATGCGTTCAGTGCAGATGTGCAATTAATATTTCAAAATACTTAAAACATATATTTAAAAAAATTCAGATATATGAAATGTGCATCCAATATTAATAGATATGTTATTTTCAACTAATCTATGTACATAGTGTTTACTTGTATCATACTAGAATATTTCGAAAATGCAATAATGTTTCTTATCAATAAATTTCCTTTTTGAAAGTATCTAGTGTCACATTTTTACTTTTACTTTAAAGAACTTTAAAGGTTTTTGTTTTCCGCAAAGTATATGATCACAATGACAACTAAATATGTAGAAGATTCCAAATATACAAATATGTATGTAGTAACGCAGCCATACAAGTAAAGCTCTACATCCAATGATATAGTTAACTGATCCGCCAAAGTACATGTGCAAGCATATTCACCCCCAAGACTAACACTATATTTATTAAGCACATAGTTTGGTCCTACGGCAGACGCACCGAAAATCGTCGTGGTTTGATCTTGAGTACTGGTCGACTGTGTATTGCCGGATGGCGTAGAGGTGGAGGCCGCGCCGGAAGAACTGGTCCCTGAAGTTGCGTCCGCTGCAGTCGTCACGGGGGGACCCGCAGTTGTTCCAGCGGTCCCTGTCGTTGTTGTCGGCTGCGTTGTTTGTGGATTGGTTGTCAGCGGTCCGAAAGTAGTCGTTGCCACTATTGGAGATGACGTTGTTGTGGTAATACCTTTATTTGTTGTCAAGCAGATATTGATTGTTCGCTAGTAGGCATATACTATCGGTTATAGGAACTAGTTATAAGCAGAGCAAAATCGAGCAATGCATCGCTACATATACCATACTTGCATACACGTCCTATATATTTATCTGCGCATGCGCATGCATTTAAGCTGAAAGCAAATCGGTTATCAGCAACAAGGTTGTATGATTGAAGCGTAAAGAACATTGAATGTTATATTTATAGGATTCCATTATTTCATAGGTTACCAAATTAACCAATTGATATTGTTCTATTAATGGCAACAATTATTTCTCTTATTCCCTTGTGGACATTAAGCAAAAAAAATAGTACTGGTGAGTGAGTGTCTTTTTCGAATAACAGAATTACAATGTATTATCTGATTGACAATACAATTTTTTTACAAAGTAAATAATAATAAGCGTGTCTACATTACAGTTAAGTAAGATCAGTTTCAGCTTTACATGGGCTACGTGTTATTCTCATACTCTGCCAATAGTTCTCTGTGGCGGCAGAATTAGTTAGTAATTATAATTATATACTGTACGTGTTATTTGTTATTTATTCAATTGTACAATTTTAATACCGTTATACACATTTAAATGGAATCATCAAAACATGTTTTTGAAATTGATACCACGTATACCACATGTAGGTCAAAGTAAAATCATAACCAGTAGGTGAACACAGTTAGAACATTTCAATTGTAATAGCATTGCGATTAAATGCTGCTAAATGTCCCCAAATATGAAATGTTGCGAAAACTAAACAGTTTCAAATGTATTCTACATATATTTGCATGCTTATTTAAGCATTTGTAATACCTCACAGTTATAGTATTTTGCGCAATTACAGCTGATTGCCATACATGAAATAATTATTCTCTTCACGACGACATCATCTCTTTATGTTTTATTACAGTATGTATACATCATTCTGTGTCATGCATATTATAACGTCATCTTTATGTAATTATTATCACATTTACAGTTGAGTTGACACTGGAATACATAAAAGAGTAGTTTTCCGAATACAAGGCCAACATTAAAATTAACGTAGTTTTGCCATTGACAACCCGACGACAACGTCCCAACTCAAAAGTTTGTTTGTTTGTTAAATCCAACCAGTTTTTTTTTTATTCAAAACATTATATTTTTTCCTTTGGGTTTAATAAAAGCATTACTCTTCTTTCATTTTGGTTGTTTTGCATTGGGTTATTAAATTAACCGATTCACAGTACTACATAATTACTACTTATTTTATATTAAGTTCACAAAAACGTTTACGTTTTGTTAATACGCTTTTCATTTGCGCGGGTTAGCATAATTCTTTCAATGTATTTATCAATAATATGAATTTTTATCATTGAAGCTGACGTCATTTTTATTTGTTATGATTTACTGACGACGTCACTGAAACGCACGTGTGAAAATACTTTGCGGAAAATTGGCGGAGTATAGATAAATATAGTTCTCATTCAAAGCATTTAAAAATACAGACGAATTTTATTTAAGATCGTGTTATAATCGAAATAATTGACGGGCTAGCGTTGGTTATTGCGGTAATAACCAACGGTTTTTCGTTCCGATGCTTGTTATCAAACCGCTCGGTGATATCGCCCTCGTGGTTTAATTCCCACGCATCGGAAATCCAAACTGTTGTTTATTACCGCAATAGGCAACGCCTATCCGTCAATTATTTCTTAAGTAGTTGCTAACAAGGTTTCGTTATATCAACATAAACTTGATTATTTTACCAAAAACAATGTCTGTGTTATACGCTATATTTTGACGCTTAATAGATCATTAATAAATTTGCATTTTTTTTCCAAAAAAAACACAATTGCCTAACTACCTACCCGTTACAAGCAACCTTGGGTAGGCAATGGCAAACAAATAATTTGTTAAGCTTGGTCCAACAGCGCATCCATGCATTTAATAATTTCCGGATGACTTTCCATTTATGCATACACTTTTCATATCATATTCCGATATATTATAAATATATATGCATTATACAAATATAAATTCTGATTACACACTTTGTCTTGATTACTGTTCAAGTACTTATTAAATGAAATACTCATTCGTCGTAATATTCGCAAAAGTCCCGTGTATTCTACGGCACTGATGGCAAATTGCTACGCCGTGGCTTCAAGAGGCCAAATTTTAAAGCAACAATAGCAAATGCAGCGCCGAAACAAAGCAACATAATATCGAGCACCACGCTCGCTACTGTTAACCCGTTCGCGCCATTTGCCTTGGATTGCTCTGAAACTAAAATAAAAGCAACATAATTTGAGGCAAGTCGTGGGAAAATCGGTCTTAATGCATGTGCGTAAAGTGTCGCCCCGGATTAGCCTGTGCAGTCCGCACAGGCTAAACCTGGATGACACTTTCCGCTTTTATGGTATTTTCTGTTTCAAGGAAGTGTCGTGTAAACCTAAATCCACTGTAGGCGGAAAGTGCCGTCCTGGATTAGCCTGTGCGGATTACACAGGCTAATCCGGGACGACACTTTACGCACATGCATTAAGCCCGGTTTTCCCACGACACGCCTCATTAATACCGAAATTGACGGTTTCATGGAGGTGGTATGTCGTCCCATGACAGCCAAAAGGTCCTATCAGCATATTTTCACAGAAGGTAGATATGCCCTTCTGGCTCCTAAAGGACGAATTTTTATTGTGTGTGTATTTTCACTTGTGGCTACGAATTATTATCTCGTGGCCACGACTTAATATATCGTGACCACAGCGTGCTATCTCGAGGGCACGATTTGATGCGTCGTCAATCTCGATAATAAAACACACTCATGTCACCTCTTTGCCGCCGTAGAAATTCATAACACGGGAAAAATGATTTTCAATTTTTGTAGACGCGAAACAAAACCCATCCTACCTAACAAAATGCTCGTCAAAAGTAGACGTTTGTTCTTGTATTTTTTTAATGTATTTAACGGTTTTCTTTAAAGAATTAAGTTTTATTTAAACATAATTCGCAACCCGAGTCAAAATGTCATTTTTGAACTATAAAGCAAACCCGGCCTGATGTGCCGATCTTAAAAAGACGTGTATTTTTGAGGCTCTGTGCAACTTAAGGTCTTATTTAAGGGACTCCTAAGTATTCAGTTGCATAGTTGTGTGAGCAAATGTTGTACAAATGTTGAACTATGGACAACTTAATTTAATCGCAATTTAGTATTAGTTCGTATGAGTTAACTACCTTGTGTTGTTGCTTGCGATAGTGTATTGGTAGTAATCGGTACATGTGTTGTGGATCGGAGTGTAGTGGACTGTGGTTGAGTTGTCGGAGCGTCGGTGGGAGCGTCTGTTGTTGGCGCGAGGGTTGTGGAAGCGACCGTGGTTTGGGGCGGAGTTGTCGGAGGCTTCGTTGTTGGTGCGTCAGTGATTGGTGGCGTCGTAGGAGCCTGCGTTGTTGGTTGTTGCGTGGTTGGAGGTTGCGTCGTGGGTGCGACAGTGGTTGGTGCGGGCGTGCTAGGTACCCATGTGCTGGAGGAGTCAGTCGGGAGATGAGTTGTTGTGACAGGCGCTGCCTCTGTTGTTGTTTGCACCACTACAAAATGTTTGCAAATTACATTTCAATTATGTTAGTTTATATGTAAATGTGTATCATTTTGAAAACAAATCTTTCAGAACACATATTGTTATACTTATTGAAATGCATCTTTGCCTTCCTTGTGTGATATGTGTGCAAATTATATACATAGATATGTTTGCAAATTTACTTCCATGTATTCAAACAAAATACTATAAAAATGATTATCCATTTCAGGCATTGCACAACATGACATTGTATTTGCATAAGGTTTCCGAGTACTGATACCTGAGTCGCAGTTGAGTCCTTCCCATCCAGGCGCACATCCCCCTGGACACGCACCGGTAGTGGTGTCACAAGCAACTCCAAATGCGCATGCGCCGCAGGTCTGAGCACATCCGAGTCCCCAGAAAAACGCACTACAAGCTGCAACACAACGTTCCTTCTGCTCTATATCTAGTTATTCATGCACAGCAGCTACTTATGCCAGGTCATATTAAAGCAATTATTACTGCTATGGGTTCCAGACTAAGGGGGATTTGTTTTGGTATGGTAGACATAACCATATGCAGGTTCGTCACATACAACTAATATATTTTTGGTTAACTATTTATAAAATTATCTAAAAATCAAACTACTTAAAATGAAATGCAACTCGTTAGATTGTATTAGCAATCATTTATCGTTACGTAAAGAAAACTTTATAAATATTTAATTATTAATTTATAGTTTTGTGCCGTATAATAGCCGCTATATATAATAATAAGGGACACACAGAAAATAAATAAAGTCCATGTAATCATAATTTTAGGAACAATTTTATATTGAGGTCGGTAGCGAAAAAGCCTATTGTGTTACATTGGAAAATTCGTATTATGTAACCACGATTGTTATGAATTTTTGAGAAAATACAAAACGGGACATGGGTACAATTAATGCACATGCGCAAAGTATCTACATTTACTATGTCTACTTCAAAGCATACTACGAGAAATTAAATGCTTAACTTAAAACTAACTATTGTATTATTTTCTATACATAATTATATATATGGAGTTCAATAGGCAGAAATAGTGGCAACACAGTTTTCCCTTGACAATATTTGTTAGAGTGCAAGTCAAGAAGATCATGTCTGTGTGTTAATATTCAGTGGTACCTATGTATGTATCAAAGCATTAAATGAGGTGAAATCTCAAACATAGGTAAAGCAATACTCTGCTGCGTTATTATAATTTATAATCGCATATGGTCTCAACTTTTATTCTAATGTATTTAAATAACTGGGTAGAAAAACCGAAATGGTTTAAGTAGGTTTGTATCGTTTCTGTATCTTTTACCAGTATGACAATCGCATGATCTGACAACTAATTATTTATTTAACAACGATTCTTGTTGGCATTTCAAAGTTTTGAATATCTGGGGGTGAAACACCACTGCTGCAAAAAGCAGTGTATTTCAATCAATTAACATGTGCATTACACAAATGCCTATGTTTAAACTTGAATGGCGGTTTAATAATTGAAAGGTGAAAGTAAGCTAAATAGGTTAAACAAACTGAAATCACTGGAGATGGAGCGTACCTGTGTCGCAGTTGGTTCCCTGCCACCCCGCGGCACACCCGCCAGGACAGGCACCAGTTGCCGAGCCACATGGTGTGTTCAGTGCGCATACGCCACACGTCTCTGCGCACGCCAAGCCCCAGGTGTAGGGGTTGCAAGCTGAAATGGAATTTAAATTTTACTAATCAAACCGTACAAAATATGCGAAAAAAGATGTTTCTTAAAAGTTCACATTACAGACAAATATCCGACAATATGCTTTATATCGTAAGTAGTTTCGGAATAACATGCATTTAAATATCGGATTACTTTTTGTCATTTTTGTAATCAGTTTGTCATGGACAATGAATTAAAAAAATAATATCTATATTAATGTATGCAGATATATGACCATTTATAAGCCCAAGTGTTGATAACCGATCGTTTGTCCAAAAACGTATGTTTTATGAACTTGTATCAAAGATGGGTACATATGAAAACGGTAACTAAAACAAAAACGAAGTCAACGTGTACCTTGAGTGCACAGCGTCCCTTGGTACCCGGCGGCACATCCGTTTACACAGACACCAGTGATCTCGTTACACGCCTCCCCGTTGCCACAGTTACCACAGACTGACATACATCCATTACCATAGAAACCATCGGGGCACGCTGGAAGTATTTGAAACAATCACCAATAATTTAAATTACCTTAATTTATTTAACGACTACTGCGTATGAATGTATAACGCATTCTGTAATCTATTGGGAGAGTAATTGGTATGATCCAATGCTATCTATTGCATCAAGGTATTCATTCATCCGTCCTTCCTTTTTACTAAGCGCATGCTTATTGAAACTGTCAAGTTGTAAAAATCATCATGTCAAAGAATGTAATTAATTTTTTATATAAATAATCCTTTTAAACTAATATAAGTTCACTTGAAAATGGGTCAATGTCAATGTTCTGCTTAACGGAAACGAATACAAATACAAGTGGTAATGTTTAGGTACGAAATATATTACATAGAAAAGACTGAGAATACTATACATGATAACAAAATCAAGAGGATGTTTATTATTGCATTAAAAGATCTTTGAAAGTACGTTTGGTGGAAAATAAGGATCTATAATTTAAAGAACATGTATATACAAAATTTTACATTAAAAATCGGTTCGAAACAAAATGCACTTTCTAAACGCTATTATCTGTTACTATATATTTTTATTTAAATAAAAAAGAAGTTCACAATGACTTTTTATTGTATACGCATATTTAGCGAGCTAGTTACGTCCGAAATAAGCAAAATAGTTGTAGCCTACTTTTACCAAAATGTGTCAGTTATTAACGAGCCCGCAGGGCGAGGTTACATAAGTAATATATTGAGGTAAATCAAACTCAAAATAATGCACTTTACACACTAAATCGTTACATATGCCAACAAAATCTAGACGTTTTAGTTAAGACACGGATTTATCTTTATAAATAAATATAGATCTATTTAGAATACCGTATATCGTAACATAATATATTAATGCAGGTTGTGTCATGGCGCGTCACAATATATGTTTTAGTTAATAGTACATACAAATTATAATGTTTATGCAACTAGCTCATAGATTTTGCATTTGGTTTCAATGTGGAAATACTTGATTTCAACACACATCTTATCAATTAAATTTCGAAAATGTTCAGCTATAATGCGACAGTGGAATATATAAGACTTTTGTCGTATGAGAAAATATATGAGACAGTATTTATACGCTGGTCTCACATTAGAAGTCGGACTAAATCAGCCCCAGATTTGATTTACATACAGTAATAAATGAAACGTCATTTAGGAGATACATCTGTATGTTCGACAGGTTGTAGTGGATTTTTAATTATGTGTAGGGACATATACCAGGCGCTAAAATGTACTGGACGCTGCTGTACAACAAAAGACAGCATTCTTCTGTTGATCACACCAGAGTGGCACCGGGCAGAAACCAGAAAGCTGTTTCGCTTGCATTTTTCTCTATAGATGTAATGTTTTATAATAAAATTTATGGGAATGCACGTAACTCAACGGTGTAATAAAATAGTGAATACATTAAAAATGCAATTTTGTTTGCGGTAATAAAACAATATATGACACGTGGCCAAAGCATTTTGACAAAATTGTTCATGGATGTTTGTTTAAAGGGACTATGTCAACGAAAAATTGGCTCCTATTTGCGCTATAAATTATATTGTTTCATAGAAATGCGCTTTACTAACGCATGTGCATTGAATAAATAAAAATAATGTAATACACAATAAAATATTTGATAAAAACATATTAGCAAAAAAGCCTGAAAAAAATTAAAACCCCGAACGGGTATCGAACTCGCGACTTAGGAGCCATACGAAGAAATGACCAAACAACCACAACCCATATTATAAATTGATTTTTATCTCAGAATGCGTACACATTTTTCCAATTATATATACCCTGTTTAAACTGTTATTATATGGCAGTATTAATATCTAAATGTCATATTTTTTAAAGAAATTGCCCCCTTGAGGCCCTTTTTGATGGCATAGTCCCTAAACTACATATTGTCAGGTTGAAAGGAAACCAAACGGTTAAACAATGATAAATTCAGGTATAGACCAAGTTTTCTCTTAACACTATATTAATAGTTTAGTAAACAATATGTGAACATAAAACCCAATAAACAACTTTATTTAAATGGCCGCATAGACAATATATAAATCAGAGCATTGCGTTCATAGAGTTTATTAGACATTAGAAATGCTAGTAACGGTTCTTTTCCACGTGGTTCTCCCGGCATTGTCTTTGTTATCATTGCTTGGTAAAGCATCGATTTTGCTATGGCAAAGGCCTCTCTTGATGCATATAATGAGGCCACAAATCACTATGAGCATAAGCAATACGTCCGCGACGACGCTAACAACTTGAAGGGCCTCTAATGGTCCTGTGTTGGAGGCGTTGGGTTGGGTGGTATCTAGAAAATAAAAAGGAACACATGTTGGTTTTTGTCTATGTACGCTTACTTCTAGTGAAGTTACTTATTAATTAAATAGCTTAAATAAGCATAACAGAGAACAAAGATAAGCGCAGCTGAAGTCCAAACCAACATCGTTTCTTTGTATTTCTAGTACATCATGTATTGTATACATCGTAGTGACAAAACAGCTTGTGCTTCATGCGACGATGATGGTTTTGCTTTTGTTTTTTCAAAACATACACTTTCTCTGTATAAGGTTATATGATTAGCAAGTAATTGTCCCACTAAATGGTTAAACTAACATATTAAGTTAAGTGACCATGCTCCAAAAGTTAAGTGACCATGCTCCAAAAGTTAAGTGACCATGCTCCAAAAGTTAAGTGACCATGCTCCAAAAGTTAAGTGACCATGCTCCAAAAGTTAAGTGACCATACTCCAAAAGTTAAGTGACCATGCTCCAAAAGTTAAGTGACCATGCTCCAAAAGTTAAGTGACCATGCTCCAAAAGTTAAGTGACCATGCTCCAAAAGTTAAGTGACCATGCTCCAAAAGTTAAGTGACCATGCTCCAAAAGTTAAGTGACCATGCTCCAAAAGTTAAGTGACCATGCTCCAAAAGTTAAGTGACCATACTCCAAAAGTTAAGTGACCATGCTCCAAAAGTTAAGTGACCATGCTCCAAAAGTTAAGTGACCATGCTCCAAAAGTTAAGTGACCATGCTCCAAAAGTTAAGTGACCATGCTCCAAAAGTTAAGTGACCATGCTCCAAAAGTTAAGTGACCATACTCCAAAAGTTAAGTGACCATGCTCCAAAAGTTAAGTGACCATGCTCCAAAAGTTAAGTGACCATGCTCCAAAAGTTAAGTGACCATGCTCCAAAAGTTAAGTGACCATACTCCAAAAGTTAAGTGACCATACTCCAAAAGTTAAGTGACCATGCTCCAAAAGTTAAGTGACCATACTCCAAAAGTTAAGTGACCATGCTCCAAAAGTTAAGTGACCATGCTCCAAAAGTTAAGTGACCATGCTCCAAAAGTTAAGTGACCATGCTCCAAAAGTTAAGTGACCATGCTCCAAAAGTTAAGTGACCATGCTCCAAAAGTTAAGTGACCATGCTCCAAAAGTTAAGTGACCATGCTCCAAAAGTTAAGTGACCATGCTCCAAAAGTTAAGTGACCATGCTCCAAAAGTTAAGTGACCATGCTCCAAAAGTTAAGTGACCATGCTCCAAAAGTTAAGTGACCATGCTCCAAAAGTTAAGTGACCATGCTCCAAAAGTTAAGTGACCATGCTCCAAAAGTTAAGTGACCATGCTCCAAAAGTTAAGTGACCATGCTCCAAAAGTTAAGTGACCATGCTCCAAAAGTTAAGTGACCATGCTCCAAAAGTTAAGTGACCATGCTCCAAAAGAGATTTCAGGAATGTTAATAATGCAAATGCTAGTAGAGTATATCTCTGATTTAAAATTCGTTAAATGCTTTTTGAGTAGAAACCAACATTTACGTATTACTAACGATCTAAATTTAAGTTATCAATCTAAATAAAACTCAAGCAATAATTATTATTGCGATGAATATGCGAGCAAATTTGAGCCCAGTGCGGCAAACGGTAGAAGCTGCAATGGGGAGACATGACGAGCGCAAACCGAACGAGAAATCATTCTTACCTGTCTCGCAGTCCGGAAGTACCCATCCAGGTGCGCATGCGTCACAAGCACCGGAAACGCTGTCGCAGGGGGCTAAGTTTGCGCAATTTCCGCAGGTGGAGGCACATCCGGCTCCATAGAAACCTCCCGGACAACCTATCGGTGGAGAGGGAGCATGCAGGCGACTAGTTAAAGCAGTTGTTTGCGATGCATGCCGACGATATAGCAGCGTTCTAATCAAAGCGTCAGGTACATCCAACCACCAATAGGCGTTCACCTGCTTCGGAAAAGTTCGGTTTCATTTGGATAGTTCGTAGGCCAACGATGTTTATGTCTGTGATTCGTTTTATCTTACACATTAAGCAATCAACTACTTCGGACATGTTCGGTGTAATTCGGATAGTTCGTAGGTTAACGCTATATTGGTGGCGGACAGTTTGAAAAGGCAGTGATACAGAAGAAGATGCCATGGAAGTGTGTTGTCATACAAAACGCAAAATACACTGATCGGTAACATTAAAACTAACCAATCGTAATTCTTTATTTACTAACAAGTATGTATAATTTTCTTATGTTGTGCTATTCTTAAGACAAACATGATACATTTATAACCATATACATGCAAATCAACTCCGATTTTTGTAATCATTAAGGAAAATACTTAAATCTAGCTCTAAATGAGCAAAAGGGTAACTATCTAATTTAAATATTTGTATTAAATGGACTTGTTCACAGTTTTTCACATTTTTTAAGAATGGCATTACGTCTTTACTAAACAGATTTAAGCATTGGAACTAAAAAGCTCAAGTATAACGACAAGAAAGGTATTTAGAAAAAAGAAGAAAATAAAAAAGGTCCCACCGGACCGATTTATTTTTGGAATAGGTGACAAAAAGTTGAAAAATTATCAATCATCAATATGTGAACAGGTCCCTTTAATATATGTAAAAAGGTCTATTTTTGTGATGGCAAATAGAAGTAGCGACGTCTTACGTTCTTGACACAGGGGACTCTGGTATCCAGGCGCGCATCCCGCTGCGCAGTTTCCGGTGACCTTGTCACATGCAGCTCCGCCCAGACACTGACCGCATGACTGAGCACACTGGTTGCCATAGAAACCGCCGGCACAAGCTTTTGGCAAATTGACAATAATAACATAAGACAAGAATGCAACGAATGGATATCCAACATTATGTAGCAAATAGCACGTAATTGTTTTGTTGAATCACTAACACATAAAAAAACAGTCTTTATATTAAATATGATTTGACTACTTTTCAAAGATATACTCTTTTTCAAATGGATATGGTATTCGAGTTGTTTGTAACATAACCTGCACTAATAAAGTGTGTTGATGGAAATACGAGAACGACCAAATGTATATACTTACGTAATGAACACAGGGTCCCCTGGTACCCCGCGGCACATCCGTTTACACAGGTACCATTCACCTTGTTACACGCATCCCCGTTGACACAGTTACCACAGACTGACATACATCCATTACCATAGAAACCGTCGGGACACGCTGGAAATGTTTATAGTAATTTAGTATAATATTAATAATGGCATATGAAGCATTATTTTTTTTTTACGAAAAAATGCTTTATGGAATGGAATGGACTATAAAATACTAGTTTGCTTCTTTTACCTGTGTCGCATTTTGTTCCCTGCCAACCAGCCTCGCAACTACCGGGACAATTACCGGATGTGACGTTACACGCCGAACCGCCAAAGCATTGGCCGCACGTGTTCTGACAGTCCTTTCCATAGGAACCGGATACACAAGCTAAGCAAAAGCAGGAAAAACGACATGAAGCAAGCATAGTCGCTGCATTTTAGCATATACGCAAGCATCTTCAACACCAAAATAGGCCGGTAGCAGAAAATGTGTATTTACAAAATGCTTTAACATAATATGATTTGTGGAGCAGTGTGTTTTAACATATTTTTATAATCATATATTTCGATGCGATGTATAACAGTAACTGTTTAGTGGTTATAAAACATGTAATAATAAATCACGCAAAATAGCAACGATGGCAGGCATACCGTACTATGTATTTCAAATACAAGAATTGATTTACGGATAACGAATCTTTGCCTTTATCTATGCTACACCAGCGAATACAACTCACCCTCGGTACACATGGGAGGTTGGAGCCCCGGTTGGCACCCTACAGCACACGTGCCGTCGGTGACGTTACAGGGGGCGCCCACGAAACACGTGCCGCACGTGCTGACGCAGTTGGGTCCGTATGAGCCCGCGGAACAGGCTGAATATATATGTTTTTACATATTATTTGTGAAATAGCATCACAAGAAATGTTTAAAAACTGCGAGTACATCACTTTTTTTATCAGAATGATCTCTATAGTAATGGACTTGCTTTTAAATCAATCAAAGAGTGTGTTATAATTATCATTTTTGCAGCATCAAATGCTTTTATGGTTTTCGAAATATACCTGTTCAGACAAAAAACTGTGCATGTATTAGTTAATAATATTTATCGAAAATAAGCATGCACATATCCGGAGGGAGCATGTATATAACAAAAAAAAGGAATATGTATATGTCAATGCAGAGGCCCAGATAAGGGGCGTAGACGCGTAAATTATGCACAAATAATTGGAAGATACGCATAGAAAAAAGATTTTGCACATTTGCGCACAACTTTTCGGATGTTTGCGTACATTTGTTACTGGAAAACAGAAACATAGTGTCGTCAAGCCTGCCCCTCCAGAATGTTCAGTAGTGCATTATACAGGATTATTATGATAATACTCTGGTCTTCTGCTCATATCGTAATGTACAACTATTGTCGGATGTAAATTTACCCCACTAATCCTACAAAAGTATAGTGTACTTTCACCCCCACAAATTCTGAAGTGAGATTACATTTACTACCAAATTTTCAGAAGTAATCGTAAATTTACGGCCTGGGGGCAGTACATGTACAAATATGTATCAAGACCACTGTGTGTAGGTTATATGTTCCTAAAACCCATACCAGGCCCACTTACGAGTATCGCACATCAGACCGTCCCAACCCGCGGCACAACCGGAAGGACACTGTCCTGTGACCTTGTTGCACACGCTTCCGGGAGCGCAGTTGCCGCATACAGATGCACATCCGGTACCGTACGTTCCGTTTTTACATTCTGAAAACGCACCAGGTTTACTACATTTGCAAAAAAATAATATACATGAAACACGATACGCGTTCAAAACTTCCTCTAAGTTATAAAGTTATGCTATATAATATAATATAAAAACGAAGTTACTTATATAATGTTCAATTGGCGACCAGGGACTCATATTAGAACTACCTTTTACTGTTCTTTAAAACAATATTGCCATTGAAACAACATGCATTTATTTTATATATAATTACCTATAATGAAACAAGTCTAAACTTCTAGCTTATGTATGTATTCAGTTTTGGCAGTTCTACATGGGAACATACATGTAGGTCTATTATTAAAAAACGAACATTATGTTCCTAGCGTAGTATTATGCACGTTAAGCAGTATATATGAAAGGTCAACTATAATAAGTGTATCTAATAGAAACATAAAATAGCCCTATCATTACATTTCATTTTTCTTGCATATTGCATGAACGGTACCTATCTTGCACGTGGGCAGCTGCCACCCAGGTAAACATGCCGTGCAACTTCCGGTCACAGCATTGCAGGGTTCCATATTGGCGCAGTTTCCGCAGGCCTGCAGACAGTTTTCACCATGGAAACCCGGTGTGCAAGCTGTTAAATTATAGTAGTGTTAGAAAAGTGATACCGGTTTTATCATGTGTAGCATAGAGGTTTATATAAATAGGATCTGTCACGAGTTGTCATTCCATACCATAATTTATTAAACGAGTTCGTGAATTTTGTTAGTAAGCGAGCCTTGGGCGAGCTTACCTACGATTTACCTGGACGAGTTTAATAAAATATGGTATGAAATGACAACGAGTGTCAGATCTTTTTCATCACATGCTTTTAAACGAAATCAAACCTAATTTTACCAAAATAAGTTGGTAAATTCGCAATGTTGTGTACTGACGTGACGTCATTTCATGTTGACGACGTCATTTAACCAAAATAACGTCTTGCGATTGGTCAGTCAAAGAATACGTAACCAACGAAAACGCTTATAATATTATTTTACACATGTGTAAGATAGAAATATTCGTAATGGTTGTATTACACGATAAAAAAGGTATAGCATGTGATAAAAAAAGTGCTAATATATAAATTAATCATGAAAAAAAATCAGATTTGATATAATACAATACTATATAATGTAAAAAACTTTTCAATAAGTGGCTACAGGGTATACACAAAATTCTTCGCAAATAAATTTAAACTATACTTCAGTATATAACTGCTCTAACACGTACGTGTTTTGCAGAGTGTGCCTTCCCAGCCGGCTGCGCAGCCGTTGGGGCAACTTCCGGTTATCTTGTAGCAGGCCTCGTTCGCGAGACAGCGGCCACAACGTGACGAGCAGGACGCGTCGTAAAATCCGTCAGGACACGCTGAGGACAAAAAAAAATAATTCAAGTAATTCCTCCATTAAAGTCTGGAATAAACTGGATAATAACATTAACATTTTTTATAATTTGAACTACACAGTACTTGTAGAGCGCAGACTTCAGCCATCGCAGCTAATACCCCTTGCTAGGCACCATATTAGTCATACAGAACAATGTGGCAGTTTGCCAAAGCTTCCTATAATAAAGAATCCGGATCCGCACCAAATCGATTAATTTATTCATTGGCCGGTGAACAGCCTTCCCAGAAACGTTCAGGCAAATCCGTTCATAACTTCTTACGTGAAGTTGCTTACTAATATTATAATATGACTTATAACTTAACGTTATTTGATTGGCTCAGCGACACACTTTTGAAAGAAAACATACATGATGTTGCACAGTTTTTACCTCACCTGTGCAAATATCAGATGATATTGCACAGTTACTAAAAATAGCTTATTAGGAATCCCAATAAAAGTGCGAACTTTGTCGTGGCTCGTTTCGTTCAATTACGTATTGTCCTGAATTACGAGTCATTAATACCCGTGCAACGAAACAGTGATCTCCCGTTAAAATTAAAATAAGGGAAGTAACCGATTTATATATTTTTGTTCTGATATCACTATTGAAACAAATAAATGTGTGCTGTTCTTTATTCTTAAAAAGCCAGTCATTTATTTTATCGCCTCGTTCAATATGGATTTTGCTGGGCACCATCACATGATATTGCACAGCTAAATAGTACATATTTGTATAATATATATATACAACAAAGTAACATCAGCAAAAAAAACAAATATTAAGATTCTTGGCAAGTATAACACTGTTTTGATCAATTATTTATAACTAAGTCGAATTCACGCTCACCTTCGAGTGCTTCTACTTCACACAGTGTAATGTAACCGTTTCCGGGCCTTTGAACGATGACGGCAGTGACGTCCGCTTCCGGTTCAATCGGAATGTCGAATGTGCCGGATCCGTACGCCCCGAGGTTGGTGTATATAGGCGGATTCGCGGCGTCATTAAGGTGGAGCGTAAACCCTTGCAACTGGGTTCCGAAATCTGGTGCGTACGTTTTCAATAATTAACGGGACTTGTTCACATATATTTGAATTTTTATAAAATGTCATTTCAAGAATCAACTGAAAATTATTATAATAATGGTAAAGTATTACCAAGCTATTTGATGCAAAAATAATAATCCGCCAAGATTTTTCTGGATGAACAAACTGTACACTTTATAATCTAACCATTATTCACCGCACATGTGCCTGATTATCTTTCCGCTTCGCACCAAGCACATCAATAGTTTGTTAAAAAAATGACCAAATATTATGTAAAGCTCAACACACCACGTGCCTCTTTTTCTTTGAAGATACATCATGAGGCGTTAAGATTATACTTTCAATATATACATATATACCTGAGCGTCCGAGGACCTGAATTTTCATGATCTTATAACTCTGTTCAAATTCCACCCGCCAGAAGTTGGTCCCTGTTGTGCTGAAGGGGTCGCTGCAGCTGCAGCAGCGTGATACGTCGGCGAGACTCTGGTTCCGGCAGCCGTCCACAGCTTTGTCGGCCGTCCACAAGAAACCGTTGTAATTTAGAGACGCCAGCTGTGTCGCCGATTTATTTCGTGCAACATTAACTGAAATTTTATAATGAAACATGTTTTTGTTTTCGAATACAACAGTGGATACGCTATTTGATGCTTACTCGCGATATTAAACGTCGATACCTATTTCATTTTTCTTAAATTAATTCGTATATAATGCATAAATAATTGAAATTATGTTCCTTTTTGTTAGTGATGAAAAACGAAGCCCAACTTCAACTAGGAAATTATATTTATATTTAAAACTGAAACAACCTTTTGGCCATGTTGGCCTTCATCAGATTTGTTGTGATACTTTTTTTTCGCTATGTGTATTCTCCAGAGTTTGAATTTTCTTTCGTTTAATTTTAATTTACTGGTTTTTAACGTCATAGACTCACCTGGCGGCGGAGGAAGTGGTGCCAGTGTGGTCGACACGGGCTCTGTGTTGGTGGCTGGCAAACAAAAAACACAAACAAATTGCTAAGCGTCACTCCATTACTGTACATCTGCGGGTATATGCATTAATAGTGTTTAATTAAAAAAGAAAAAAGAAAAAAGAAATGTCATTAAACCGACACATATGTAAGGATTTGTTTTTTTTATACATGGTATTTTCAACAATGAAAATTGTCTAATTGCGTTGTACATCTAATAATAAATTAAAAACAAATACATGATTATTGGTTGGATAATGGCCGAATACAATGATCATTTATAAATATACTATCATATATATCATCAGCTTGAAATGAAATTGCGCAATAGTGACACAAACAGAGTACAAAGCGGTAACATACACAATCACATCTATTTCGCCGAAAAGAACCTACCTTGAACAGACACAAAGCTTAAACAACGACGCGGTACCCTCGATTGCATTAGCAGCTCGAGTGAAACGTTGTTTTTGCTAACTGCGCATAGTTCGATGACACAAATAAAACACAAATGCACAAAATGTAGTACGTAATCATGCATAATATCAGCATATATTAAAACGTGTTTAATATTCCCTTCATAAGCAATCGTCACGACTATGAGTTGGGTGTGGTTCGACAGCCATAAATGTCAATCGTATGCAAATCAGCCTAGTACTTTATCCAATCACTGTACTTGAATATCACGTGTTTAACAGTTAACCTAGTTTACTCAAAACAGCACGTAATAAAGCTTGTGATATGTTTGTGAGTATCTAGGAATGGAAATTTATTATTTAACAATAGTAGGGGCGAAGTTTAAATGTGAGCGGCAAAAAAAACTGGAGAGATCTATAAGGCGAATACAATACGCATAATTCAACATTGAATGTTGCGGAACAAATAATCAATGAAAACTATTTGGATTGAAACAGTTTGTACATATTTCGTATACTGAGCAAGAGTAAGCATGATGAAGCTTAATATATCGCATAACGTGGTTTAAAGTAAAAAGCAAACACCGTTATTAAAATGCAACTATGAATAAAAAATGTAGACAACGCACTGATCTCCGTATAACTATTATTAAAGGCAGAAAATCAAAAGCAGATTAAAAATAATATGTGCCATCAACCCATTTATATATGTTACCGTTGTCCATGCTTATGGACTAAATTGAGTCACGAATGGTTGAAACGAAAGAAGGAGAATGTAAAAAAAGAAATAAAAAAAACATTATTACAAACGCCTTATTATGTTTGCACAATGATAACCAATTTGAAAATATTTATTTTATCTTTACCATCACGGTAATGAAATACAATCGACCTTTGCAGGTTGTATGTCACTACGGTGAATACGATCACATGTAATAAATTGGATTGCTTATAAGTAGACACACTGAGTTTAAATAAATATGAAGCCATACTTACTTATAGCAGCGGTAGTCGTAGGAGGTTCTGTGCTAGTAACTGTAAGAATAATATCATTCGTATTAAGACATTCTGTAATAGTTCATTGCTTTTCCTTAATTATTAGACATTTGCATTATTATCATGGTATAAAACACCGATATGTACTTTCTACCTTTTCATTTCATTACAATACTATGTCTAATTACGTCTTACATTATGTTAGGCCATTTAGTTTATGGTTGTTATTAGAACACTGCAAAACACAAACGGTAAGGAAGAAACGATCTGGAATACAGACAGGCTCAAGCCAAAGAACACACCACACACACCGCAAACGCAAGTCAAAAGAAATATAAAAAAATTCTTTTACAGAAAGCGTCGGACGTTGTAGTGTGTAATAACGATCTGAGAAATTGAAAAAAATAAACTAGGCTTATTTTGAGCAAAATCAGATCAACACCGTACACATTCGGGTAACTGTACACAAACGATTAAAAGAAATACATGTTGTGATTTAGCATACAAATTACATGATACTGTAAGAGTAGAGTGAATTTTAAAGTGACGAATATAAGGGCAGCAAGGCTAACAACTAACTAGAAGTCGAGGTTGCAGACGAAGCAGTGGTTGTCGTTGAAGATCCCTCCGTAGATGTACCTGGGTTGTACAATTTGTAGTTTGAAGCATGCCAGCAAGGCGAAATAAATACCATTACATAATGCAGCATACCGGTATGTTATAAGTGTTCTTTCGTGTGCGTCCATCAATTTTCATGCAAACATTTGTCAAAACAACGACAGTTTTTACTTTTGTGATTCCTCGTGATTCATTATTTTTCAGACAAAAAAATCATTTTACGGATGTTTTCTATGCTGATAATTCTGCGTATTAAGAAACTTTCGACAAATGAAATGCTAGTTTGTTACTCGTAATGAACACACTGACATTCGAAGAAAGCATTGTTTTGATATATGTGCATCAGAAAAACAAGACGTTTTGAAAAATTATCACAGAATTCTATGCAAATCTATTTTTTAAATGTATAGGCGTCACTTATGAACGTTTTGGGTATCTGAATGATGGCTTGGAGATGCAGCGATTGCTGAAGCTTTCGAAACGACTTTTAAACAAGTGTTTGTAAATTCTGTACACTACCTATGTGTGCATAAATATGCAGTACATGCCGTTATGCTAAAAGACAATTATACTAAACAACTAACTAGTAGGAGGTGTGGCATCAGTTGTAGTGACTGCTGTTGTTGGGCCGCCTGCGCTTGAACCTGGTTGAATGAAGCTTTCAATTAAGCCATGTGTGCTAAAACGTACTAAGGTTTACAGTAAAACAAAGCGTAAGCTTTAATTTTATTCTAAACGATATCCCGTATATTATATAGCCCTAACTAAGGTAGCTTCACCATACACTCAAAGCGTATGCATAATATATGGTAATATATCATTGGTTAAATTTACTAATTTACTGCTTTAAATAAACACCGTCAATGAAAGCCATGTCACAATCAAAATCAGAAGCTACGTACTTGCCATGACCTTGACCTCGCACAAGGTGAGTGGTCCATTTGATCTGTAGATCTTCACGGCGTCTCCTTTCATGCTGACGTTAACGGTGATAGGGTTCTTTGCGTCATCTGTCGTCAGCGAGTGATCATACACCAGCGTTGGAAACCCGCCAAGTTCCACGAAAAGTTTGAAGTCGTCCAGCTGGTTCGAAGCGTCTGCAGCAGAAATTGCAATTGAAGAATCAGATTTACGTATTGTCAGTTCATTTAAAAGAGACGCGTTGACGTAGTAAAATACACTAAGAGAGTAAATGAAAAACTTGACGACATATAAACATCTGTATAGTCTATGTACGCCGCAATCAATTTATAATGCTGAAGAAGGTACTAAAAAGTGAAATAAAACAATTTTGTCAGTTTACTGCGGTTTGTATTAGCAACGCAGCAAGGTTGTTTTAAACATGAGAACATGAGATCACGTATGATTCAACTCAGAGCAGATTGCATGCCAAAACAATTATATAGAGAAAGTTGTAAACGTTCGCAAATGACCACCACATACCAAAGCGTCCTTCTATCACGATGTGGTCAATGTCATATGTCTGGGACAAAGTAACCCGCCACTCGTTGAATGACCCGGAACTTAAGCTGCAGCTACAACATTGCGAGAGGTCGATACTTCCGCTGTGGTCAGTGACTATCTCCGCCGGTCCACATCCGTCAACGGCGAAACCGGGCAGCCAGTCGTATCCGAGATAGTTCAGCGTCTCCGTCTGGGTGGCAGGCCGGCCTAAAGCAACGTTCACCAGCTGCACACCTGTGAAACAAGACATTATATTTGAAAAGCAAGGCACTTGCAAATATTTCAAACCCAACATTAATTTTAAGTTGATTTCTGCCAAGATATTCATACTAGGAGATGCATTTTTTAATATTTAAACAGCTCGTTTTACTGTTAATGATTTATGTTTACTAATCTGTTCAGTCTATAAGTACAGGTGCAAGGCGGGCTCATTGATTAAATCTAAATATTGATTGCTTATCAGTAAAAAAACATTTATATGAAACTGACTATAATAAAAGAATATTTCGATTAAGTAGAATTTCGCGGAATTTATAATTTATATATATGTAAGCACAACCCTAACGGTCATGGAACAATCAGAACGTTACGGTGTATATAGGAGTTATAACTGTATAAGAAAAGATCAACGATTGAAGACCGAACAGGCAGTGACAACGGGCAATTCATAAATGTAAGTGCTAGATGATTCGTAAATCAAGTTTGAAACATCTTTAAATCAGTACATAAATGATATGGTCACGACTTGTTACACACTTGGTTTAGGTGTGGTTGATACAACTGTCGTCGTCGTAGGAGCAACAGTGGGCGTGGCTAAAAGAACAATCGTGTACGTCAGATAACATCATTAAGTAAATATCATTACTTTAAATCGAGTATCAATATTATTTGTATTCCTTTACCACAAAGACATTATTAAGAGCGCACGTTTGTGTAACTACCAGAATTTAAACGTTGTTAATTAATAGGCAAAGTTTATTTAGTGATACTCAACCAATTATGATTTTTACTATTAATGCTTAGTATATGCACATATTAATAAGGACAGAACTGTATACCACAAACGGCATTTTCGAATAATAGTAATAATTATATATATTTTAAAGAAACAAACGTGGTTCCACTCTCAAAACGTAGAAAGTAGTGTGAGAGCAGTCTTGCACTTATACAATGTGCATGAAAAGACACAGCACAACTCACGTGGTAACACAGAATAAAGGTCAAGGATTAAGTAGAAAATAATAAAATGCTAAAACGTGAAAATCTGGACCATGGTGACATAATGGAACTGGGTTTTATTTCTGTCGTTGCACAGGCGCCAACCTTATAAGCCGTATTGAAACGCACTTAATAATTTAGTAGATTGCTGTAATGCCTCGACTATTAAGAAAGTAATCGAAATACATGCAATTCCAAAGGTTTGATTTTTAAATTAGTCTGCAATTAAGAAATTACAAACGTTTTAAACTAAACAAATGTGGATGCCTACATGATATCAAAGAAAAATAATATGATTTTGAACAAAATTTAGATATAACATAAAAAAGGCTATTATTAAAATTATTTTATAGAACAACTTAGAAAGATAAACAACTTAGAAAGATAAACAACTTAGAAAGATAAACAAAGAAGGGGTAAAGAAGGTAAATGTATAATTAGTATAGCATATTTTGACAACGAACTAGTGGCAGATGTCGCTGATGAAGAAGTGGTTATCGCTGAAGTCCCTTCTGTGGCTGTACCTGAGTTGTACAAGTTTAATACCGACATATTCATGCAAACGGACATGTCTCTAAAATGATATTGTTTTATATACGTTTCTTTTATAAACATTGGAACATGACGATCGGAAGATTACAGTTATATAGCAGATTATTACACAGATAAAGTTAAATTGGTAATGCAATATGTAATTTTATCTTCTATAAAGGGTAAAGCATATTTAATTAACACAAATGGTAATCTTCACCGATCTTACACGTTTAGGATTTCAAAACGCCGTTCTTTTCATTAGGTATGTATTTTAAATTAAAATAACTAAATAATAAAATAAAAAAAAGGTGAAAAATGTTTGACATTGAGCAAACATTGCTAAGAGGCAATTTTAGATAAGGATAGAGCTCTATCCGGTAATGACTTGGCTGATTATTGATCTTTGCTGAAATATTATGCCGTAAAACGCCAAGTTTGGTAAAGATCGGAAGAAACCTGTTGAAATATTATGCCGTAAAACGTCAAGTTTGGTAAAGATCGGAAGAAACCTGTTGAAATATTATGCCGTAAAACGTCAAGTTTGGTAAAGATCGGAAGAAACGTGTTGAAATATTATGCCGTAAAACGTCAAGTTTGGTAAAGATCGGAAGAAACCTGTTGAAATATTATGCTGTAAAACGTCAAGTTTGGTAAAGATCGGAAAAAACCTGTTCGACGTCATGTGGGGAAAATGTGTTCAACCGACCCACCGACAGACGGGCCTTGACTGACCATTTTTATCCAATAGGCTATCGTTCCAGATGAATAAAGTATGCGTAGATATAGATTAAATATTATATAACGAGCACATTGTTTACATTTCCGAGTACAATGATGAAAATCTACGAACCATTACGGAAACAAATGAGGGCCAGGTCCATGTTGTCGGACTTGTATACCTGTATCGTCTCGTCCATGTTTAAAACGGTTCTCACTTGCATTTTTACCGACAGTACTAGTATGCTACACATATAAATATATGTTCATAAAATACCGCAAGCAAATACAATGGAGACTACACACTACTAAATGACTTCGCATGGACAGTTGTAATATTGATAAAGCAGATATTAAACAGGGTTACATGCAAATTATAACAAGGCATTTTGTTTCACTGATACGCACAAACTTTCGACACAACAGTTAAGGTTAACGGAGTAATAGCATTATCAATCTGTACGAAGTGATTCCTTTACAACATCACCTATACGAAACGAAACCATATGTTGTATTATGACCACTGGCATTGTCATCCTTTTGGAACATTTCTCTGTTACAAATTTAATGACATTTATCTTATATCACATAATACACAAGGCTATTAACAAGCATCGCAAACCTTTGTTATACAATTATCTAATAAATAAATAACAAACAACATCTCCACTGTGTTACAGAAGCTCTGCCTCAATATATCTATCAAAAGCGATATCCATACCCTGCGTAGTAGTCTGCACAGTTGGTGGAGCTGTTGTTACTGTGGTTGCTTCAGCAGCAGTTGTTGTTGGCGGAGCAAGTGACGTCGTTGTTGCAGGCTGCGCTGGAACTACACAATTAATAAACGTATTGCAAATATGTGCGAATGTTTATTTTGAAACCTTATGTGGCAAATACGTACTTACTGATCTATTAGGCACTTATTTTGTGTACTTTTCATATTTGAATTCAAACAAGAAATAATTTATGTAAAGGTTTTCTTAATAACATTACTTTTGTGTTACTGAAAATAACGTAAGCAATAATAATTTGAAAGAAAGTGTAGTGGACAGCGGTGCATGATAAGCCTTGCCTATTTCCAGGGTCGGCGAATGAAATGGATGGAGTATGTTTTAAGCTGCATTGATGTAACTATGTGTGTTGCAGCGTGTAAAAGTACTTAAACCCAGTTATATGATGGGTTTTGTATTATGTATCTGTATAAAAAAAAAATCACAACAGACAGTATGAGGAAGATTCAACGCACCTCCAAACACGTCTACTTCACACAGGGTGATAATGTTGGACCTTCTCACGATGACGGCACTGGTTAGTGCCGGGGGATCAAAGGTGATGGAATAGTAGCCGCTCGTGTAGGCCGTAAAATCGGTGTACATGAGGAACTCCGGCCACCCCGCCTCCAGCTGACCGTAAACTTGAAATCCTGAGAGCT
>CM051030.1:61474339-61494339 GCA_027627225.1 Congeria kusceri
ATATTTATCATATTTATGAATCAATTAGTAAAACGAATACGTAAAATGGATTACCGTAAGTCCTCCCTCCGAAAGCCATCAGTATTAAAGCCACAGTCACTTTGTATCGGGCGAAAAACGCCATGGTCGACGCTAGCCAAATTCTGTCTTAATGTCGGTCCAGGTTTCCTTTAGTTCAGTGTTCATCTGCGGCGTTCTGTTGCCAATGGCGACTTTTATATCCACCCATCGTCCTTCACCTTTGTAAAAATCGTTTCGCTCTTCGTATAAAGTGGGCTGTTCGTTAAGGGTTATACATTCATTTTCCTCTTTGTGGTAGATATGTATCAAATTTTTAGGGAATTCTTTCAAATCCACCACTTTTAGCAGTTTTGTTGTAATTTGCGACTACTGGATCAGTTTTATATCGTTTTGATTTCTGATCAATTTCGATGAAATATACACGTATTATTCACATATCAATAGTTTCCCACGGGGAGGGGGGCGGCGGGCAGACCTAGGGGAATTTGACAAATGTTTTTTGGGGGGTCTAAGTCCCCACTCTAGAGCCAAGCATATTTGTCTAAATCCCCTCAGTGGGAGATGCTAGATAAGATATCTATCAAATGACCCGGGGCATATACTACCGGGATCTAAATTCCGACCAAAGTCTATTTCCCCGGGACCCAGAATCATTCGGCATGTCAAATTCCTGCCTGTCGGGAATCGCTTGCAGTCTAAAGTCCCCTATATGCCTGCCACTCCCCCCTTGGGGAAAACATTGATAGGTACATTATTTCAGAAGTGAAAATAACTACTCGGGCAAGTGAGAATTCATCTTACAAATGTCGAGACTACTTTAGTCACAACCCTCGCCAATAATGTTCAAATATTGACCTAACAATTTGCTGAAGTGTTTTAGGGTGAACGATAAATTGCAAGTGAAACAATGGGGTATGACTTACCATTAAGGGTCAATCTCAACGACTACTCGATACAGTCGCCGTTTATAACCCGGCTGTAAATGCATCATTCCCAATCCGTGGCCTCATATCTACTTTCTACCTCACTCGAGTGAAATGATATAGCCGGTGGTGTAATAATACATCATACGAAATGGTTAAGATGGCAAAATGTTAACATTAATTCCATATTTTATATTTAAACATAGCAAGCGTAGAGTTTTCTATATAGACAAAGTACAAAATTAACCGCAATTAAACTACCAATTCAACGCATAATCGGAACTACATTTTACTATGCTCCGCTCCCGATTCTGAGCGGAGCATAGTAAAATGTAGTTCCGATTCTAGTTGCAAAAATATATGTCAAATCATGTTAGAATCGAAATACTTTTCGCATTATCGTTTTTTATCGGCTAATAAACACCGATGTGTCGTTCTGTGTCGTGGCTTTTAAACAACTCGGGTTATCGTCCACGTGGTTTAATTCCTACGCATTACAACTCCAAATCGCTATTTATTGGCCGATAAACAACGATAATCCGAAAAGTATGTCTTAAGAAATAAAAAAATCTCATGCGCTTACCAATAGGCCGTTTGGACTTCTATATGTGGTGGTGTATTTGTAACGCTATGTAAGTGATGCACGTGTTTTCCAAAATACCGATGAAAAGCATTACAAACGCTTTATAATTTTATCCATTTTGATTGACGATTATCAACATTCAAAACAGTATTTCCAATGTATTTCTATATCTCTGTCGTGAGTGTAATTTCATTTGTTTGTATATATTGTATAATTTCTTTTTTTTGAATATGTGGCACAATTTTTGAAAATTGTCAATTTGCCAAACTGTGAGCAGGTCCCTTTAAATACCTATCACTGAATATTGTGATAACCAAATTTTAGCTTATAAAGGTTTTGTGAAAAACAAACTGTTAACACAATGAGCATGTTGCTGTTATAAATGTTGTAAAACTGGATGAATTTGACCACACTAGTGATTGTTTAAAGACACTGACAATGTGTTGCATGTCAAGACAACAATTAAGACTTAAATTCACAGTTGATTTTACAAACTCAATAAATACACGGTTTGAGCAAAAACTATTTCTTTTTTGTAGTTTCCACTTCCTAAAGAAAAGTTATTTGATTAGTTTTAGTACCAGTTTAGTGTTTGCCTGCATTTCAACACGAAGAAACAAATAACTGAAATTATTCATGTTTTACTTGGAATGTCTTACAACGTTTAAGGTATACATTCGAGTAATGTTCATGAACAAGAATGTGTTGTTTATTAACAGTTTACTTGGAGGATCAGTGTTTTATATTTAAGAAATAACTTTCGATTGATCGATGTTTATCGGCTAATAAACAACGATTTGGAGTTTTGATGCGCAGGAGTTAAACCACGACAGCGTTAGCCAGGCTATGAATTGTCCATTCTAATTTTGGCCACATATACAGTGTTTGTGCCTTTAAGTCTTGAGTCAAATGAAACAACACGTTTACGTAGTCTTAGGCTGTGGCACTCGGGGCAAAGAAGTAAAATTGTGAAATACCTTTCTGTAATTTATTGCCATTTATCAAAAACAAATAGGGCGACAGGCAATTAGAAAGACGTGCGAAATAAATAATAATCCAAATCTAGTCGATTCGCACTGTTCAAGAGGTGTAAATAAATATGTTCGACCCTTGAAATGTGAATAAGATCATCATTAAATGAATATCAACGATTCTCAAAATGTGATGATGTTTTAATAAAGTACTTCACACCGGTAAATAAAGGATTTAGTACCGATATCTCCGGTCGCAGAGATACGGAACATGTTTGGTCACATTTCAAGACATTGGAAATGAAATTGCTACAAATGAAACTAAAAGCACGTGAATTATGAGTGCATTTTTGCTAAAAGGAAACATTCGTTATAATGAAGTTCAATGTCCGACCTTTAAACTTGATAATTTGGCTTGAAAACTAATTTGTAAGTAACGAAAAATTATTTTGTTAATTCTTATGCAAACGGAATAATATGCATGCCAGTTAACAAGTCAATCTGCAAAGGCCAGAATAACCGATTAAGCCTAGTAGTTAGGCGCACCGATTGTTAGTGCTTCTTAGCAAAAGATCTATAAATAAACATGTTTATTTATAGATCTTTGTTCGTAGCCTACTGAGTCAAAATAGATCATACGATGAAAGCTCTTGATTGTCCATAGTACAGTTTAAATTAATCAATTATAGTAATTCGTTGTCAAAATATTCAGAATTAGACTTGGCAGCAAGAAAAAAAAAACGCAACGAGTCAAAAATTACCGATGAAGCGCATTAATTTGGTGGCCTTAATCCAGGACACTCCGGTAAATATTTCGGTTACATACAAGTAAATAGCAAAAGTAGGGATGTCATTATTTTAAAGTTATTTTGTTATAAATTGACCTTAAAAGCTGTTATTGTAATAAATCATATCATATACACATTATAATACATATTACATACATTTTTATCTTAAATAATTAAAATGTAAGAAAACGAGTGTGAAATTTTGTTGTTTTAAAGAAGGACCCATTCTGGTTTCGATTTACTGACTAATAGCCTGCAAAGAAAAGAAGTAGTTTTCCCAGATACCTGTTTTCGAAATTCCCCTCTCAATAGACCGTTGGCTCCCGTCAACAGTCTAAAAATATACCGGGATTTGTATTTAAGAAGTTAGGCCAAACCATAAATGGTTGGTTTCTGCCTGCATCTCCAAAAAATATAGGAGGGGAAGTAAAATATAACTTTTTGTTTCTTGAACTTTTTTGTTCTTCGCCGCATATTCACCACACAGTTTAAGTATATTGGACTGCATGTTAATTGTTGAAATACCTCCCAACAAAGAAACTGTACCTTAACTTCTGGCAAGAAAATTGCAGTATAAGCGGAAACTGCTCCTTTTTCCTGAAACTAAGAAAAAGTTAACGATTCATAGGCAAAACAAACAAACTTTTAGGGTCGGTGCAAAACATTAATGGGAAGGGTGGGGGTGGGGGGGGGCTCAAGTAAGCGGAAACAAAAAAAAAACGTGACGCCTTATTGTGTTGGCGTTTTTTCACATTAAGCTGAATGCTGTACAAGTTTTTCTTATTTTGAACCAGAATGCGTAAGAATCCCACTGCTCTTTACTGGTCGAAGTAAGCACGAAAGATTAATTCATTTAACACCAGAATTGTTTGAAATACTATATATGTACTCTAGATCAAAAAGATGTAATTGTGGTCGAAATTAATTTTCTGTTTATATAATGTACAAAACGTATATCCAATTTACAATTACACGTGCAAAACATGTCATTGTAAACTAACAAAAACATGACACACACATCCACACAAAAATAATTTATTAGAGTATTGTAACACATATGTAGAAAGCATGTATCGTCATATTTAGCAATACACACAAGCATAAAACATAATGATACGGTGTGATATGTCAAAGGATACAATACACTAATTACCTTCAAGAATCACTCATAACTAGTAACCTGCCTTATGATATTAGTTTTAATAAAATGTTATTAACCACTGAAATAAATTTGTAAAATGTATGTATTATGATTTTGCAGAACGATAACTTGTAAACAGAACAAGTTTGTTCGGAAGGTCTGATATGCAAAAACATGTCTGAATAAACCAGCACCATCCATACATCACGACGTATACATACAATTTAGACATTAACATGGGTATTTTATAACATTATAATAGAATAAGTGACACATATGTGAACATAGAAATTTGAACAAAACGGTATAATAACAATTTAACATTGAATATTAAAGCGACTATACAAATGACCAGCTAACAACTTCGATGGCAAATATGATGGATTTATATGACATGAAAGAAATTTATCTACTCTATTTGTCATTTCAATGCCGAAATATTATTTCAAAACATTTTGGTTCTTTTTAGACAAAATGAAATATTTTAACCGAAATTTAACAATAGACAAAAACATGAACAGGTACGAATGTTTGATATTTTATCGAAAGTTGAAATGGGTCCTATAAAATAAAGGGAAAATTGCATGACTTTGGTTTTCCGATGGCCTGTATCGCTCGAGGTGATTTTGTAACGCTGTAGGCCCTATTCCAGGAGCGATACAACCCACCCGAACACCACAGTCATGTACTATTCCTTTTAATATAATACTTCCTTACGATCAAAACACCAACACAAATATGCTAGGAAGCAAACAAAATAACAACAAACTAGTGCAGTTAAAGAACGGTCATGACTACATGTCATGTACATCAATGATTTCAAATCAAATCAAAATGTTGTAACGGCGTCGTCTTGTCTATAGACAGAAAAGGGTGTTTCCCAATGTCGCATAGAACGTTACGGATACTCAACGAACTATAAGGTAGTCCGGGCTTTCCAGCCGTTGAATACGGATTTTTATTTCACAGTGTGAAATACGAGAATTCTATCTGGCCTATAAATTGTATTTAATACCGAAAATTCATCAGTGTTTGAGTCAGATTATCTATAGTTATATAATAAATAGTAAGACATTTAAATTATAACCATCAAATATTTTTTCTATTCAACCACATCTTAGGTATAAATATAATTTTATGAAATTCGCTTGAAAACCTTTACGAAAAACAACCACTGTAGTATGTTTGCGGAATTAAAAAAAAACTTGAATATAATTAGTACTTACTAATGGTTAAGAAGAATCTTTAATACATGACTTTTACCGTTCAGAAGCAGTTTAGTGAAATGCGTTAGTTGAGTTCTCTGCAAATTAATGGCCCATAATCAATGTTCTTGAAATTGTTTGTTGAAAATACATATCATATATCAGTACAGAATTTCTCACAACGAACATCAAAATGCCATTTGCTACATACCCTGAGCGCAAGGTCTAATGCCTGTATCAGGAATGTGAAAATACAAAAATACAAGGAGTAAATGAGCGAACACAACTTTACATTGAATAGGACTATAAGTTGACAAATGCGTAATGTAAATTTGTTCATTACATAAAAAAGACATAACATGCATACGAAACAAACAAAAGAAGGAAATACACTAAACAAATAATTATTCAATGGATCAATATATACAACATAGAAAATAAGCGAATGTGAGTAAAAAACTGTTAAATTCAATATTAAGTTGAAACAAACAGTTTTGAATGACAATCGTACAAAAATGTAGTACACATTGCCTAGTCAAAACGCCATTCGTCAAAGGGTTTGATTCTAAATAAATGAAATTTGAATGCCATCTTGCAATAACAAATTTATCTTCATTGAATCAGGAATTAAAATAATAACTGATGTGCACAAAAGTGTATGTACGATCTTCCAACGGATATATTGACATTCACTTAAACAACCCGATGAAGTTCATTACTGTATACTTCGATTTAAATTGGAAGAAGAGTTAATGAGAACAATTGTTGAAATAAAAACGCACAATTGGCTACTTTTTAACCTGAAACTAGTTTTAGACTGTACACCCGGAAACTCCAATACTTGTATAAATGTTGACTCGACAGTCGTTTTAGGTAACACAACACTAATAAAAGTCGACACTCGTATTTGTTGATTTATTCGATATTTTAGTGTTTCTTTCGTCATGTTTATGTTTATCTCTCTGCTTTCAATTTATATTTTCACTTCCATCTGCTTACTTTGAAAACAATTGATATGAATGATCGTACATACACACATTAAAGGGACTTTGTGATCAAACAGGACCCCAAAGGGGCAACTGCAGTAAAAACTCTGAAAATTAAATATCAATATCGGCATATAATAAAGGTTAAACTAATGTATATATAATGCAAAAAAAGTTTATGCTTTCTGGAAAACAAAGAATTATATAATGTATGTCGTGTTTGTTTGGCCCTTTTCTTGTTTACACTTTGACGTCAGATTTGTGGGTATCTAATATAAACCATAGTGTGCACATTCATTTCGATAAGACAAAATAGCGCAGTTGGTTACAGTACTTCCTAGTGTTATAAGTTCTGATGACAACGTTGTTGTGAGTTCGATATCCACTCTGGGTTTTCATTTTTCAAGTATTCTTCATTGGTTTTATCAAAATTCTCATAATGTAGATTCTTAAATTCCTCTTTTATATTTAAAGATTTTTTCTCAACCCCAAACTTTGAAACGGTCCCTTCAATATGTGAACCTTGTTTCACAAATAACACTTTTTCAACATATGAAGCACAATGAATGGAATTAATCCTTCAATAATAGCTGGGCAGGAGTTAAAAATGTAAGTGGCAAGAACTGGAATCGTCTATTGGATTTTGCATCGTCGTGCCCACGTTTATGACGTCGTTTCGTACGGTGATTCGTGAATTCCATTAACGCCATTGATCTTGACGTCGTCCATGTCTTTGTCGTAGGTGGCGTTGTCAAAGCCGGGCTGATTTGTGTTTCTGAATTTCGTGAACGCAAAGTACCTGTCCCCGTAACGAGTTTTAAGCACAATCAAGGCAATGCACACCAACGCCAGCACCAGCAGTATACCGATGATGACGCCAGCAACGGCACCACCGCTCATCGTAGGCGGCAAATCTGAAATTATGCGCGGAAATCCATTTATAGACTGTTATTAAATGATTTTGATCAAACTTGTGGAAATTTCCGTAAAGGAAATTATTGACATAACGACATTTATAAAATAAAATGAACTACCGCTTAGTTTAGTTTAAACCTATTTATTTTAGCTCGATTGCATCGCGGCTTATAGAGTCACTCTCGAGTCCGTTTCCTGGAAAGAACCAGTACTTAATGTCTTTGGAAAGATCTTGAGAACGCTGCCCGAGTGGGGATTGACCCCGAGACCTCCCGGACACCATATCCACTACACCATTGCGACTTACTACATTAAGCATCTTAAAGATGTCTAATGTATCGAGTCATAGGGATGTACGAGTTACAAGAAGCGCAATATGATATGCCACGTCTATCCAGTGACTGTTTTCTATTTTTAATTTCCGTTGAGGGGACATTTGAATAATTGTAACTTTATTGTAGCGGTAGTATAAATGAAAAGTAATCATGTTATAAGTACATGATACCAGTCCTACAAAGTACATGTATATGAGATACCCGTTGCTTCTTTACAACATATAGCTGAATTAACTGTCTTAATTAAATGTCATTTTAAATGAATGTACATTCGTAACTTAAGTCTAGTTACTCTATATTATACTTACCTTTAGCATATTCATTTAACAAAAGTAATGGTGTTGTTTCCATCAATAGGTTCGTACTAATTAAATGCGTCATACGTCATAAATATAAATTGTGCTGTACTGTGCTTTTCACTCATACCACTATATTATCCGAACTATCTAGATAATTAAGTGAATTATACATTTGATGAATGCTGAAACTTGTTTATTTCTTCGTAATCAAATAACCAGCGTGTTTCAATATAGGAATAATGAAACTCCAGAGACTTCATCAGGAGAGAAACCCTTATTACCATCCGTTGGTCCTTTATTTAAGGCAAGTGACCAATTGCATATACACTACAACACAACACACAACATAACCAGGATTCAAACAAGGGTCACCGCCTTGGAACGATCAATGCAAAGCATTGGGGGTTTAGACCGGTTTAAAGGCATGCCAAACCTCACACTTTGCCCAGAATTAATCACAATACAAGCACTTGTAAAACCTACCTGGCAACTGATTCTGCTGTTGCTTTTGCAAATCGTTTGCGTTCGGTATGGTCACCTTGGGACCAGTGTTGACAGTTGTAGTGCCCCGTTTCCCAGGGTTACCCGGGGTCGTGGTGGTAACGGGTGCCGTAGAGCCCGCTGCAGCTGTTGGTGACGGAGATGATGATGTTGTTGATGATGATGTTGATGTTGATGATGTAGTAGCGGATGTGGTAGAGGATGTCGTCGGTATGGATGGAGTAGCAATCGTTGTTCTTAGAGACGTTGCTGGTACTAAAACGTCGAGGAATGAAATTGAAATGTAATGATGACTACACAACTTTGTTTTACCAGTTATCTAAAATATACAAGTTTAGTTATTAAGCCTTTAAAATATAAACACATGTGCTATCTTTGTAAAGTCCATGACAGTGACATACGTTTTTAGAAAAACACTGAAATATAATGTAAACAGACAATACAATTCGAAATAAACCTTGCAGCTGCGTGTTTATTTTATAATAATATTTTGTACTATTAATGCATACTTTTACAATCTATGTAATGTCAATGGCAGTGAGGCACGTTTCTAGATAATTCGGGCGCTGAATTTTGGTGTTCATAAATACAATACAATTCGTCAAAAACGGTGCATTAGTGTTCATTTATAAATTCTAACGTGCTACTCGCTAATTTTTTATACAGACAAAGAACAAAACTATCGTTGTTAAACTACCCAATAAACAACGCAAAAAGAAGTACCGATTCCTAGCGGATCATATTTACAAGTCGTTCTAATAACAATTGCAAAAATAAACGTCAAATCATGTTAGAATCAAAATGATTTTCGCATTATCGTTGTTGATAGGCAAATAAACAACTCTTTGTCGTTCTGATGCGTGGCTATTAAACAACTAACGTCCTCGTGGTTAAATTCCTACGCATCAGAACTCCAAATCGGTGTTTGTTGGCCGGAAAATCAAAACCCAATAATAAGAGTTTAAGAAGATGTTACGGTCTCCCTACATTTTGGTCCCTTGCAGATGAAGCCAAGATGTTCACTACAGCGCCTGTTGGTCCATTTACCGCTAATGGGTTGCATGACGACGCAGTCGTACCCCGGTAGAACCGACGGCGACCCGTCCCAGTGGATGTATGAGGTGGCACTTGCGTCGCTCCACGTGAAGTAGCCGCCTGATGAAAAAACAGATACGTAACAGTTTCATTTTAATATAAAACATTAAAAAACATATTTTATTATATGAAGTATAGAATCAGAAATGAATAATTGTATAGTATTAAATAGGATAATAATTTCCTACATAATAAAACATGCTTTAGTTTTGACTGCTTTTATTATGATGATACATAAACAAATGGTTAAAACCCGTTGTTATTTTGGTTGTTGTACTTGTTTGTTTGTATTTTGCAGAAATACGGAAAAACATATTTTCGTCGTTTTGTGGTCTGAAATTCTTAACTGTTGCCATCGACATGTTGGCCTCGCGAACTCCGAAGTCCATATCTCGTAAAAAAGTGTTGCTGTTCTTGCAAAACTTCATATAATATGTATATGCCGTATATAAGTAATTCCGTACCAGATTTTCTGAATCCTATCCAGATATTGATGGAGGTCCTCTCGTTGTTGTCTATCAAACCTAGCACGAACGTCTCCTCGGCGTTGCTCATGACGCTGGCCAGCTCCATACCCCGCTGTTTGCACTGCGTCTCCGCATCGGACCACGAGTAGTACGGCTATCAATGACAAACGGAATTCCGACCTTTGCGAGATTAACTGCATGTTCAACAGCGCATCAAACACGTTGGCCGATTTATACATGCTGTTTAGTATGGGGGTTTTTTTTGTTTTATTTCGGGAACAAAACACACGGCCTGAGTGAAAAGCATACACCGTTTATTAGTAATGAAGGTTTCATTCCGATTTCACAACGGTCTATTTTATTACAATCAAAAATATCGCGGGAGTGTTTTGCCAGTAACGTTGCCGAATGTTTACCTTCAGTTCGAGGAAATAGCACTTGTTTCCGAATTGGGGCCATGTAGTGTTGGCACAGTAACCGCCAAGATTTGGAGTAGGGGTTGCCGGTGGAACTACGAAAATAGAAATTCCGTAATACAACAAATGATTGCAAAAAAAATTTGTTTTGAAACATCAGTAACAATTGAAGGTTCTTTCTTTGTTTGAGGTAACGAAGATACTTTTAGCTCATGTTTTTTTCTTGCCCATCGTTAAACGCATTTATTAAACTATTAAACTATTACAAAATAAGTCGTGTAAGTTTAAGAAGTAAAATAAAAACTACTGACATTCACTAAATACGTGCATCATGCATGTTTAATAAAACGGCCTTAACTATCTTGTGCCTGATACTATACTCTTTCAAATTATAGAACTTCATTATAGTAGATAAATTGAACTATTCGTTAATTACTACACGAAAACTTAGTAATATTGTCTCCTTTACCATAATTATTTTGCAAACGTTTATTGAAACGAGAGCCCGAGGTACAAACATACATAAAACAAAACACATTAAAGTCTTACAGAATGGTTTCTTGCAAACGGACGGGTAATTATTCGCGCACATAGTGTCGTTCCACAGCCCGTTTCGCGTTGCTATGCAACCTTCCCCCGTCGTGTACGTAGGCTCGCCCTTGTCCCAGCTTGTGAACGTAACCGGAAACTGGTCAGCCCACATGTATGTACCGGTGAGCTGTGAAATGTATAGCAAGGATCACAATAAAGACAGCCACATACTACGTGTAAACCTGCAGCAAATTACACACGCTTTCTTGAAATGCATACTTGAAATGCCAAGTGTTTAGTCTTTTCCAGTTATTGTTATTTATCTTTGGCTGCAGCGTATTGAAAGATGATTATTCTAGCATGATACTCGCTAATATTTCTATAGACAAAGAACAAAATTATCGTTGTTAAACTACCAAAAACGCATAAAGTAGCGGAGTATATTTAAAAGTAGTTCGAATTACAATCGCAAAAATATACGTAAAATCATTTTAGAATCGAAATAATTTTTGCATTATCGTTGTTTATCGGCCAATAAACAACTCTTTGTGGTTCTTTGTCGTTCTGATTCGTAACTATTAAACAACTCGGACTAACGCCCTCGTGGTTTAATTCCTACCAAAGATCTATCAATAAATGATGTTAAAAGATCTCTGTTCCTACACGGCTAAAGTCCAAATCGTTATTTATTGGCCGATAAACAACGATAAATCGAAATTGCTTTGGCGAGTGCATAATGAATTATCATGTCGATGGCTTAGCTCAAAATAAGGCTATACAACTGGTATACGGAAAACACTTAGCCTAGTTTTGCACTGAGCCATCGATATGCTCGTTTGTATAAACTCGGTTATTAAATAATTAGTGGATAATCCACGAAATAGACGTTTCCAAATATGTAAATCATGTGAATTTTGTTTTTAAGTTTTGACATCTGCACTGGTCTTTGTTTAATGGTAAATGTAATGTACACACATGAGCAAAGCTTGCCAGGGCAATGAATGGACATTACTCCTTGGACAAAACAAGCTTGGTGGGTGTTTAGCATATATAACTGGCAAATATGACTGACATATGTGGAGCTTGCCATTTACTTGATGCAAAAGAACAAACATAGAAAACAAAACGTTCGCTTTAAGCACTATGATATTCAAAAACAAACACGGTTACCCCAGGGTCAGAAAGTCCTATCCACACTGGGGAGTTGAACCCGACGACGAGGGTGTCGAGGAACGCTTGGTCGTAGACGCTGAGCACGGACGCCAACGTCATCTGCATCGACGCGCAGGTGCTGTTAGCGTCCGTCCACGACATGGGAGTGGCCTGCACGTTGTAACAATCGAACGTGTTGGGATTTTCGATATTTCCGTCTCCGGGTAAAGTCGCGCACGCGGATGGAGCAGGTGTACTGTATGTTGTTGCTGAAACAATCCGGTTAGATGTGATGAGGTGTGTGGTAATTTACAAATTTAGTTGGTATACAACGGTTTTTAAACAAGTAGAATACAACATGTCGTTTAAAGTTTATGAATATAAAATTCCACTGCGAGTCAGTTACATTTGATATTAGCAGTGTTATGCAAACGAATGGTAAGCGTACATTATATTGAGAGATTTTTTTACATGCTTTGTCATTCAACTGCAAAATTATTATTTCTTTTGTTTTCGCGAATCATCATTCACGAGCATTGATTATGGCTTTTGCCAGGGCTGGTATACACAAAGCTCCTAAGGGAAATCTTAACTTAAGTTGTACTTAAGTCAAAATTTCAGATCAAATTTTCTACGTGAAATCCAATGATTTCTGTACAAAGAAAGCTTCAATACTAAACAAATAAGTAATATTCACAAGTCTACAACAATTTGATGTTAAAAGACCTATATATGAAACAGCCAGAGACTTAAGGAATTTGATGAATTTAAGGAATTTACTTCAGTTTCCCCTCAGGAGCTTTGTGAAAACGGACCCATATTTGTGACTTAAGAGGAAATACGGACCCATATCTGTGACTTAAGAGTAAATACGGACCCATATCTGTGACTTAAGAGTAAATACGGACCCATACCTGTGACTTAAGAGTAAATACGGACCCATATCTTTGACTTAAGAGTAAATACGGACCCATATCTGTGACTTAAGAGTAAAACAACTCTCGATCGAAAATTATTTTGATTCAAACTTGACGGGACTACTTATTCTGTATTCTGTTTTCAATGACAGTGCAAACTATATTTTACAGATTCGGAACTTGTTTTCGGGGGTTGTTTATTGAAGATTTAACAACGGTAAATTGTGTTCTTTGGCTATAGAAAACTCTATGCGTGCTATGTTAGAATAAATGCTTACAGCTGTCTGTGAACAGTAAGTACCTCTTGTTGCTTCACAAACAAATGCCCTAACATTAGAACACCGGATGTTGTTCCAGCGACCTGCTTTGCGCATATCAGTGTATATTTCTACACAACTCTCCTGTGAAAACATAAGCAATTCTGCATAAGCAATGAGGACTATTTCAAAACTACTAAAGACACGCAATACATTTGAGCTTTTTATTACTTTTTAATAAAATTATAAAATAAAATATTTTAAGTTAGCACTATACAGTAGTATTGACAGTCTATGGCATATGGGGAAATTGTCGGTGTCGTAACCTTATAGCGGAATCAACGTACATCCGATTTTGTATAATGCATTTCAAAAACGTATGTCAAAAACTATATGAACTTGTGATTCGCAATTATTTTAGCAAGTGTTATAAATAAAGTATACATAAATAATTCATTAAAATATACATAAACATGGGTGAAGTGCTCAAAACTTTAACAGCCAATTTAACTAACAGCCGTTAAAATTTGGATGAAGATATTTACGTACATTTAAAATAACAATATTAAACTCTTTGTTTAGTCTATAGAAATTGTTATGCTGGAATAATTGTAAAATGTTTGATAAACAATTTGCTGCTTATATTAATGTTATTTACATCTAAAGTTAACTGGCTGTTAGCTTAATTGGCCGTTCAAGTTTTGAGCAACTGGGCCCAGGTCGTTTAACAATAAGTTCAGGGCAAAATTTACTTCGTTTTATTTGATAGTTTACTTTTATTATGAACATACCAATTGTGTATATAAACGCCAAGTGAATAAACTGATTCTTATAATATAAACTCACCCCGTAGTTATTCGGTTCCCCTTTGTCCCAATTAGTGTAATTAAGCCTCGCGCTGTCCTGCCACGTGTACCGGTAGTTGTTGTTGTTGTCGTTCAGGCCAATCCACACGCCCGAACTGTCCTGGACCGCTCCCAAGAATATACTCACTAGGACGGCTGCAGACAGTAAAATGCCATGGTCACTTTTTAAGACATCTATAAATTTACTCACACAACTGCAACCAGTAAAATGTCATAGTCACGTTTTAAAACGACTTCGAATTCACTCACACAACTGCAGACAGCAAAATGTCTTGGTCACGTTTTAAAACAACTCTGAAATGACTCACACAACTGCAGACAGTAAAATGTCATGGTCACGTGATAGTGCAAATCTGAATTTACTCACACAACTGCAGAGAGTAAAATGCTATGGTCACGTGTTAAAACAACGCTGAAATCACTCACACAACTGCAGACAGTACAATGTCATGGTCACGTGATGGTGCAGCTCTAAATTCTCTCTAACAATGGCAGACGGTAAATGGCATGGTCACGCATTGCAACTTCTAATATAACGTTTGTACATTTTTTCCAAACATGATAAAATTGCTTTATCATTGTCTGCCAATACAAGCATTATGTGGTGGTTAAATATATATAATAGAAATATTGCATTTTTTTAATAACCGGCCCCATTTTCTGAACTAAACAAAAACATACAACACACATCCAATTAAATAGGCTAATTTGCTTATGCTTATGTTGTATTTCAATTGGCCAATACTAATACACATAGTTTACGTAACAAAACAGTTTCGATTCGGTGTTAATGCCATTCAGCTGTGTATTTACCCAGTTCAGTTTGGCTGGTGATGCTAGCGAGATCTTTGGCATTCGTTCGGCAGTAGGCCATGGCGTCCGTGTAATTCTTGCGTGCAGACGGGTCTATGCCGCCAATGACGTTGTAGCACTTGTTATCTTCGAGGATAAAAAGTTGCAGAGATATACACAGAACATAAACAAATGTTCAAACACGATATACATTTATTGTATAAGCAGTGCTACACTAGAGATATTAAGTGTGGGAATAACATGTTTAAGCTAGACACTAATACGATACAATCCATTTTGTAAATATTCACTGTCAAGCTAGATATAACAAAGCCATAGTGAATGATCATTGTAGGATAAATAGATGTACTGGAAATGGCGTAGTGATCTGTAAACGTTAGTTAGCAAAATCCGAATTTATGACTTCAACATTCGTCCCTTGAAAGCCAAAATGTGCTATCGGCCTTTCTTGCACACATGCTGATGCACCTTCTGGGCTTCAATGGACGAAATGCATTTTGTGCTGACAGAAGAAGCCCGTGTACCGTTGCTAGCTGCAATGTATCCGGGCGGACAGCCGCCCTGTATTAAGGGCGTTGTGAAAACCGTCCCTGGCGTCACGCCACCTAGCGGGCGTTTACAAATGTAGTGGAACTGCTCGCTACAGTCTTGGTCATTCCAGTATCCTGTTTACAGAGGTAAATTTGCATTTAATTCGGTATTCATCAGCAGATAAAAGTACGAATAACGACATTTTATGAATGTCATTATATTTGATTTAGATGTTTTTACACGACACTGTTCAACGAAATTTATAGTTTGTCGTTAGACTGATAATTATCTACCCATGAGAAGTTTAATACTATAAGTAATTCAAATACTTTTAAAGGGCAACCTCAGTAATTAAAACATACCATTGAAAGCCTGTATTTGGCCACATTTCTCGGACCCGAAGGCGTCGTTGGGTTCGTTACCGCTCCAGTGCGTGTAGTCAAAAGGTGTTCCATCCGACCAGCTGTAAACCGCAATGAATAGTTGTGAGAAGTAACTGCGAATTATGAACCGGTCCTTTATTTAAAAAGACTCATTCAATTATTTTGAAAATTGTTACAAAAAATCGAAACTAGAATTTGTGTTTCAAACACTATACTTTGGAGCACATGCAAGACAAAAACAGTTCTTGGAGGAATTGTATTGAACACAATTGTAAAAATATTTAAACAGTGCAGCTCTTTATCATCAATTACAATTACAAACAATCATAATTTTAAGATTTTTCTTCATTACATCGACTTGCATTCTTATAAATACCGGTCCTGGGTTCTCAGAAATCTACGCGTTTGCTAGATACATGTGTAAGTACATGCTTAGAATGGAAAACGCATACTTGTTACTTGACAAGTTGAAAAGCTAACTTACCCGAATTGGTTACTTCCCTGGTCGTATAGGCCAATCCAACAATCGGACCCAATTGTTGATGTCATCTTATAAGAGAACAAATACAGTGGAGATTACTGATATTCTTTCCTCAAACAAAATGACCGCACTTTGAACTAATTTTTTTACATTTGCACTTGACTTCACTTTCGTAAGAAAAAATAAAAAGCAAAACAGTGCTGTACCGTGCTCCTTTTTGCCCCCCCCCCCCCTCACCTGCTGTCCTACTGAGCTGGTCAACACAGAAATATTAAATAACTTTTGAAATACAATATATTTTTGCAACAATGCAGTGCATCTATAGACAATGTTAAAAAACCTTAATTAGAAGCATTGAACTGATAAAAAGCTACGATTTACTAAATTATAAGTACATGTCAAAAATTGGCCCAGCTTTCACCCCTGCTCCGTTTCTAAAGCACCCGGTACCCTTTCTGATCCTAGATCTCTCCCTACTTTTGTATTATTTTAACATAGTCACATTGAGATAAATAGTATATATAGGGCATCAAAAATCATACATACAAATGATTTTTGATGCCCTATATAAACAAATTAAAACTTCCAATTTACTTAACCAGATCAATACTCTTTCAATTCAGGTGTTTCGGTAATTTTGATGTGCTTTGTCTCTTATGAGACGTGTCACGAATATAATTAAAATAGTATACCAGCGTTATAAGGAAGTTATTTTCTTGAAGACTATGAGCGCTTAACAGGTCTCCGCCATTTTTCACGCAAAAGTCGCGCGCATCGTACCAGGAAGCACGTGGTTGACTGACGTAATAACAGCTTCCGTTGAACAAAAGCCAGTTCGGATCATTATTACACTGGGCTGAAAAGATTAAAGTGTGTATGTACGATCGCTCATATAAATGTCTTTTAATAAAAAAGCTGATAAAAGTGACAAAATAACTTAAACGCAGACAGAAAATGATATTAATGTTAAAGGAAACAATAACATATTGAATAAATTAACAAATACAAGTGCCGACTTTTGCATCGTTAATTAGTGTTGTGTAACCTAAAAAACTGTCGATTCATCGAATATGTATTGGAGTTTCCGGCTGTTCTGCCAAAAACTATTTAAGAAATAATTTTCAATTTATCGTTTTTTATAGGCCAATAAAGAACGATCTGGAGTTCTGATGCGCTGGTATTAAACCACGAGGGCGTTATCCCAAGTTGTTTAATAGCCACGCATAAGAACGACAAGCGCAAGATATACTTTCCACGAAAGTATACTGGCGCAGTGCCTAAATCCACCATTTGCCTAAATCCGCCACCCCATCCGAATAAGCGTTTTTTTACCGGCGATTTCTATTTTGTTGACCTAGTCAGTCAGATAATTTCCCTTAACAATGCTGACGAGTTTTCATCTCGATTTGTGCATAAATGAATATTTAATCCAATTATTTTGTTCATAACCCCTAAATGCAAACAAACTGCATGCGGGGAATCTATTTCATACTGCGCATGCGCAGTTTTGAGGCCCAACATGGTATCCATGATAAAATTAAATTATCGTGTTTTAATATTATGTCCATGTGAGCATTTGCAGCATAAAAATAACCATTATTCATTGGCATTACATACAATAAACTGCGGAAAAAACTGCATATTAAGAGCGCAAATATCTCGCCCCCAAAGCCATCATTGTTTGTCCCACATGCACACAGGGCCTCAGTTTCAGAGCTATTTTTATAAGAACAAATGAGTATTGGGAAGAAATGGAAACATATGAACAACAGACAACAAACTGCTTAATATAGAAAATTAAATAAGAACAACAGTCAAATGTGGAATAAGAATTTCACGCTTCCTGATCTACGATTTTCACCAAGCAACTTCGGATCACCGTGTTGTTTTTTTTAGACAACAGAAAATGAGCCTTAAATAAACAAAAGTGGGAGTTTTGTCAATAGGAGTCAATAGAAGTTGCTTTGAAAACGGAATTCTTAAAACAGTATTATTTTCGAGCAGTTTGAACATTTTGAAGAGGGGTGGCGGATTTAGGCACTCCCGCGCTCATTTTTTACACTGTTTAGGCCTTCAATCTCTATAAAAAAATTTCATTTGCAAAGTATTTGAAAAGTAACCAAAACACGCCTGCAAATGCACATTAAACCTAACTTGATTTATGTAAATTTGTATGTCAATCGGTAAACAACTTTTGAAAATATCGTATAAATACCCTCCAAATGTGGCGGATTTAGGCACTACGCCAGTAGCATACGTTCGCAAATTATGTTAGTATTTTATCCAATCAATGCACTCAGCTATCACGCGATGAACTATTAACCTTGTTTACTTGGAAGAGCACGTGGTATAGTGATGAATACAACCTTATCCTTTAAAGAAGCATGACCCGTCAAAAATATAAAGAAATAAATGTATAATAATTAGCAAATTGATTTTAAAGTATAATTAGCAAACTGAGTTTGAAGTATAATATTGCTGTATACAAAGTCAAAGCAATACATAAATATAATTTTAGAATAGTGAAAAAAATACATTTGTTACAAAATGTAAACACTGTTACAAAAGCGTCCTTACTTTTAAAGCCTGACAAAAGCTAAGGGGGCGGCGATAAGATATCAGTGACAAAGACTAGCAAAACATTTTGACTCACGGGCCTGTGATGGCTGCACTGTTGTCGTCAGTACCTGGAGAGGAACTCCTGAAATACGTGATTTGAAAAAAATACTGTTGAGAGTAAAATACTGTTGTTATTTATATTCAAATTTATGACATTTGGACAGTTTTACGAATGACATACCTGGACAGTTAACAATATCTGAGCGAAACGTATCAAAATGGTCAGCAATATATCACATGGGCATTCATATAAATTCGTCAAAACGGCGTATAACATTGGAATTATAGAATGGACATGCTTATTTCAATGAATAACACATTAGCACAATCACCTACTGGGTGCCGGGTTCGTGAGTTCGAGCCCCAGCCCGGCAACATAACTTGTGTGGCGACTGGTTATGAAACGATTTATATGGCCATTCTCCCCCTACCTCTGATTCGAGTAGGGCAGTTGTCAGTTACTGGCATAGGTATGTGCACTTAGTACTGGTAAACCGCTTTGATCGGCTAAGCTTGCCCAGGAAAAGTGTGAGTAGGTTAACTGACCGCCGGTATATGATTAAAATACTGTAAAATAGGGCAAACATCCAAACAAACAGACATTGTACCTACTGGATGATCGCTATTAGATTCATTGCCACGGAAGGACTGCCTACCTTTAATTATTTTACACATGAACGGGTTCGCCATGTAGCACGTGTTATCGTTCCAGTTGTGGCCGATCTGGTTCACCTCCACGCAGTCGTCGGTGCCGTCGGAGTCATTCGGCTCTCCTTGGTTCCAGTTTGTGTAGTTAGAGCTGGT
>CM051030.1:61499339-61579339 GCA_027627225.1 Congeria kusceri
AAGTTGTTGGGCTCGGACACAGCCCAGTTGGTGTAGGTCACGGGGCTATTGTCGGTCCACTGGAACCTCATCTGGTTGCCGATGTCGTTCATGCCGATCCAAAACTGGTCTCGAACTCGGGTGACCACTAAAAGTAAGCTATCTTGCTAACTTTTCTTAAGGTGAGATACCAGTAAATAGTCGGGAATCCCTCGGTGGTTCTCGAAAGTAGGCCGTATATTAAATAAATCGTTTATCTCCTGTTAAAGGAGACATTTCATATAACGGACAGTGGTTTAAATTGTTATTTTCTACAAATGACGCTTCTCCTGGGCATTTGATGTATCGTGACATCGATTTACTTGAAATTTGAATTTTTAGCAGTTTATGTATCGATATAGATAGCATATGCTTTTGTCGAAATCGCGACTGCATTCTGTGTTTCTTAAGGGTGACTACCATCATGTACGATGCATTTTTTTGACATTATATAGCCTATTTTCATTATATAGCCTATTTTACATTATATAGCCTATTTTACATTATACAGCCTGTGTTTAACTGTTGTTCGTACTAAATTCACGGTAGCTATTTCAAGGAACACGTGCCAAAAACATGAATCCAATATGATTGTCCACAATTTCAACCATTAGGAAAGAGGAGTTTTTTTTCCAATCCCTGTTCCCGAATATCACAATATAAACCCATTTTACACAAAAGATCACGTTTTAAAGCTTGTGAAGTGTTTGTAATAGTCAATGAATAAAAATTAATCCTCTTACAATAGTTCACGGTCTGCATCCTGAAAATGCTGGCTCAGAAGATAATGCATGCTCAGAAGATAATGCAGGCTTCAGCGGAGGAACAGACAGTGGGGTACGTCAGTTTATCTATAATTGTCTTATTTTCCCTTATCGTATGCTTTCTTTTTGAGATAGATATGAATTAAACGATTCACTATCTATCTACATGTACCATCACTTTCAAAAATATTCGTCAGCATTATCAGGATACAGACCGTGTAGTTGCGGAGGCGTTTAAGTGTTCGTGACAAAAACTGGAAAGATCTGCACCATATTAAAGGGACTTATTCACATAGTTTCGTATTTTAAAGAAATGTCTCAAATGTCTCAACTTTCCTATGCCTCTGACGGGGCTCGAACCAATAACCTTCGGATCAAAAGTTTGACAAGCTGACCACTAGGCTTTAGTGGCTCTTATACATGAGTGTTTAATGTTAACGCTTTGTCAGAGAAACACGTGTTTTGAACAATATCGACGAAAAGCGGCACAAACTCTTTATAATTTTTGCAATTTCAGTTGATGTATAAACGACACATTATATCGTGTATATTTCTGTATCGAGAGTGTTAATTCGCTCATCTGCATATAGACCTATTGTAGTTTATTTTTTTAAGTGTCAATCTACCAATCTGTGAGTCATTTTAACTTACGTGGTAGGACGCTAAACAGGAAGTTCTGTTGAAACTCGTCCGAGATGCTGGCCAGTTCGGCTCCGACTTTCTGACACTGGGCCCTGGCCTGGCTCCAACTCAGAGGGGCGGATCGGATGAGCCAGCAAGTGTCTACTTCCGAGAACCACTCCGCGGTAGGACATCCGTATATCTGACCGCCTGAACAGACAAATACCAGTAAGCAATTATACATTATATACGTGTTACATGTATACTTGTTATACGTGACATTCATATATCACCTTGTTATTTATTATGCGAATTATACATTCAACATTCATATCACTTCATTTTACTTAATTTACTTAAATACTTCAATGGTTTAAACATGTTAAAAGTGCATATCTTTTATCGTTTTAAATTTTCAACACAAACACTGCAAGTGTATGCTTGTCATGGAGTCGAACATTGTGTTTTCTTCCAAATATCAGTTTTCTCAAATACACCCAATGTATTTAATCCAGTATAAATATTTGATTAACTTATAATAATTATTGTCCTTACCATCGTGGATACATAGAGGATATTTGTTTGTTTTCGGTGTGATAACGCATTATCATCACCGGAAATGACTCGACAATTACTATTTTAATGAGCGCTTATAAATTGTCTCCCTTCCCAGCGATGATATTAAGCGTTATCATACTGAAAACAAACACTTTTTCTTCTTATTTTATGATTTTTAGTGTGTTTTTTTACATTTAAAACAAGTATTCCAGCACAGTGAGTGATATACGGATTTATCTAACAGTTATTTTTCTAAATTTTACTACGTAGTATAAAATAAATACGGGTATCATATAACATAGGTATAGCGTTGTAACACTTACTTGGAATCTGTGGCTTCGACGGTGGAAGTACTGTAGGGAAATCTATAAGAAAAGGTAGTTTTACTTAATTTAGACAGGATATAACAAACACAATGCCATTAAAAACGTTACGGTTTTGTATTGTCTAATACCAAACCTAGGTGGCCTATTTACTTAAATATGTAGTCATGAATAAATTTTAACTAATTATTGAGCCAAATTTACATATACAGTTTTATTACATTGTTGTGTTTTGTACGTTTACTATATTTAAGAGTTTTCTTTGTTTTGCGGTATTCAATAGCTGCGATATCACTGGTAGGCGGAGCCTTACCGTACAACTAAATTTCAATATACCGCAGGCTCAATATGGTGTAAAACACTTATAGCATACTTTTATCTAAATATCTTAATTATTTAAACTCGCCCAGTAACTAACTAACATATTTCGGTTAAAATATACTACAATTTTACTTATATATAATAATTCAAAAATAATAAAACTTAAAACAACTTTCTTACGCGAACTTTTCTTTTTGCAAACGTAGCCTCGTTGTGCTGTACACGGGACGTCATTCCAGAGTCCTACGTTTTGACCCCCGGTTGTTATCTCGAGGCAGTGTTCGTTATGGTTCATATTGTTGGGTTCGCCTGAAACGATACTTTGAGGTGCTAATACGATTTATGCATGGCCCCAAATATGTGAGTTAACAAATGTGTGATATGGTGCCAGAATTCAGAATAATCTAGTATTTTCAGTTTGATAAACATTCGTTTGCAATGAATGATTGCATAAAATGTCTAACAATTACTATGCAAGCCTTAAATATCATTTTAATAACCGAAAGTGTTGATTTTTTTATAATAACCATTAATTTTAATGAACTATTCGCAAACTGATATTAAGATATGGCTACATGTAATAATAAAGCAATATTCAAGGTACAAAATCATAACCATTATATAGAATTCAGTCAGTATTTAATAACGTGTAGTTTTGTAACAACGTTCATTTTAATGGCAAAATAATGCTCAACACCTGGGCGCGCATTCACCAACCATTCTTACACTTTAGTTTAAGAATAACGAATATTCTTGAAAGTGTTTTGTTATAAGAGCACTGCATATTTGAGGCGCGTCGTGGGAAAACCGGGCTTAATGCATGTGCGTAAAGTGTCGTCCCGGATTAGCCTGTGCAGTCCGCACAGGCTAATCCGGGACGGCACTTTCCGCATTTATGGTATTTTCTGTTTCAAGGAAGTCTCTTCTAAACATAAATCCACTGTAGGGAGAAGTGCCCTCCTGGATTAGCCTGTGCGGACTGCACAGGCTAATCCGGGCCCAACTTTACGCACTTGCATTAAGCCCGGTTTTCCCACGACGCGCCTAATTTATACCTTAATTGGAATTCACCTACTCAAATTACAACATTCTTTATTTAGAATGATTTGTCAATGACAAGAGCCAGATTGGTACGCAGCATATTTGCGAACTCAGGCATAGTTTTCCTGAGTCTGCATGCTCTTTATTCTTAAGTCTACGAATGGGTTGGTCAATATGGGCCCAAGACAATGATAAACTGATGACGCCTAACTCGTAGTAAAATAGATATGTAAACAAACGTGTCCTAAAACATAGAAAATACATTAAAAAAATACCCGGTGACCAGTTGATGAATGCAAACCCTGACCCATCGATCCAGATAAAGCCCTTGTTGGTGGCCAGGTCGTTTGCTCCGAGCCAGAGAGCAGGGGACTTGTAGGCAAACATGCTGTCTGCAAAGAAAACGTTTTAAGAATTATATTATTTTCATGGTTGAATATGTTTAATTTAATCAATGGTAATACTCAGTAGAAAATCAACACAGAAATAGATATCGAAAAAGCAACAACTGGGCGAGAAGGGTGTGGTGGCACAATTGTAACACCAGCTACATATGTCTGCAGAGAAACAACCCAGTGTACGTACTTGCAAGGAAATTCTGCTCCTGGATGTTAGTCACGCTAGCCAACTGGGCGGAGTCGTTCTGACAAAGGGACCGGGCCTGAAACCAGGTCACGGTGTCGTCCGAGAACCGGTAGCAGTACTGGCTGACGGTGTCCAGCACCCAGAAGGGGCCGCACTCGGTACTCCACGCGGCGCCTGTTGTTAAGACGCCGGCAAATTATTAATAAATGTCACATGTGCTCGGTTTGCCCGATTTGTGGCCGGTTCAACCAACGTAACTTGCATCAAATACTGCTGTGTTATTGAACAGCGCAGCGGAAGCTGCATTATGTGAGGACTCGGGGTGTGTCCCCAGCATTCCTGCATGATTTACCTTTGGACTCATCGAAAGTTGGGACGATTTTTGAATCATAGCAGCAATTTCCAGAGATTTAACTTTTTACTGAAATATGTATCTTCAATTCAATTCTTACCTGTCGTTACTATTGGTGCGATGGTGGAACCTGAATGTAAATAGAAAAGTAAAATAGCAAATGTTGGACGAGAATTTCGCACTACGCAATTTGACTAGGCGTTATTCTAGAGTGCTTTGTCACTTTGTTACAAATCAAAATGATAAACGCAATGACTGTTGACCAGGACCCTTATCCACACAAACTCAAGCTCATAAATTTTCGTCTCGCTGGTTCATTTAACGTTTATTTTATCTTGAATGCTTATATTCTGGTAAATAATCAACAAACGCCTCTTATACCATATTTCAGAGAGTTTTCATTGTTTTGCGGTATTCAATAATTGTGATACAGATCGGTAAATGGTGGGCCGAGCCTAATATGCAAGCTTATCGTGCAATAAGTAGCGTGCAGAATATTGAAATTAAGTTGTAATTTATACGCAAGCTATTTATTAACTGAACGATTGCAGTGAGTGGACACATTGCGACAGCGCTAAATTTGGAAATGACACGCATGCCAAGCATGTCAGACATCACGTGACGTCTAGGAACTGCCCACTGGGATCGGCATCGTAAAAAGTTTCGATGTGATTGGTAAATATGGTATAAAACACTTGTAGCACCGTTTGACTTCAGTATGTAAATTATTTAATCTCAACCTGCGGGCTCGTTAAATAACTAACATATTTCGGTCAAAGTGTGCAACAACTATTACTGACTATATCACATTCCGATTATAACATATCGATTTTCACAAGGAAAATTGTATTTGTATTTTTAACTTAAAGGCCTAGTTTAAGTTTTGTCTGGCATCTCTATCCGCTGTTTATTGGTCCACCATAAAATCTTTAATCATTAACTGCAATCTTTTCTCTCACCTGACTGAGCAATGGCGAAGTGCACTGTTTCAATTTTTTATACCTCTGCAGCATTGTACTGATATCAGCTGATAAGGGTCGACACACTGTGTCCACAGCAGGATGCCAATCCAAGAGATTACAATACACCAGATTTGAGGGGGGTCATATAAGGAATGATTAAACTAGGCCTTTAAATATAACTTAAGTTAAGATTGTTCTTAGAAGCTTTGTGGGGATGGCCCTAGGCGTACCCTGAAGAGGCAAGCTAGGCACTGCTGGAGGAGTTCCGACTCCGATTTCACATATGAACGAGTTGTTGTTGTTGCAGCTTGAGGCGTGTTGCCATGTGCCGTTGACGTCATCTAGAAAATAAAGGTTAGATACCAGTAAATATATAGTCGGGAATCCCCCGGCGGTCAAAAGTAGGCCGTATATCAAATAGTTCGTTTTTTTTCTTCTGTGATAAGATGCATTTCACATAACGGACATTTGTTTAAATTGTTATATCCTGAAAATGACGTATCTCCTGGGCATGTTGATGTATCGCGACACCGAATTACTTGAAATTTGAATTTTTAGCAGTTTATGTACATTTTGTATATGTAGAAATTGCGAATGCATGCTGTGTTTCATACGTCGGGTGACTATAATCACGTGCGATGCATTTTCTTAGAAGTAACATAACATATCTTTCTTCTTTAAGTTTTGAAATAAGAGAGACTGATCTTTCCAAAGAGACCACACTTGCAACAAAAATGAAGAAAAGTGGCGAACGATGCCAAACGATTTCAGAATATCTTGCTATTTTACATAGGGACCCTATGAGAATTTGATTTACTGGCGTCTAACCTAAAGCGCTGGTCAATACATAATCCCGTGTATAAAAAAGAAAGGCAGATCTAAAAATCAAATATTAGACGTAAACTAGCAATACAAACATTAAATGATTACACGTGTACCTCAAAAAGCATTACATTTGTATGTAATTTATTTATTTATATTAATCAATACATTTTGAAACTGGCAAATAATAAACTATACGGTAATGTAATTATAACAGTTACTTAGTACATGGATATAACGTGTATGTGGTTATATAGTAAACAATGTGCGATACATATCCAATAAATGATTGACACAATAAGTTTGTTAGGATTTTTCGAAGTACAACAGTATTCCAGTCATATAACGGCGGACAGTTAACCTACTCACACTTTTCCTGGGCAAGCTTAGCCGATCTAAGCGGTTTACCAGTACCAAGTGCACATACTTATGCCAGTAACTGACAACTGCCCTTCGTGAATCAGAGGTAGTGGGAGAATGGCCGTAAAAATTATTTCATGACCAATCACCACACAAGTTATGTGGCCGGGCTGGGGCTCGAAGTCACGAAAAACGAGTTAGCCGGGCCCGGCGTACCTGTGAAGATGTTCATGCAGTCGAGCCCTGGGGCGGTGCCGTTCAGCGTCTGTCCATTGAGGTTGTCGAAGTCAGCATATGGAGGCGTATAGAGGGCACTTCCGTCACTCCACGTCCATCGGTTCATGGAGGCGTCTGTTTGCAAAAGACAGAAAAACAAGATAAAATAAATTAGATATTAAAAAAAGTATTTAAGCAATTTAATCGAGTTAGTTATTAGCATGATTCTTATCGAGAATAATCGAATTGAGGCGTTCCGTAGAAAACCGGGCTTAATGCAGCCTGATCCGGAACAACACTTTCCGCTTTTATGGTATTTTCTGTTGCAAAATGGTCTCTTCTAAACATGAATCCTCTGCAGGCGGAAAAAGCCGTCCTAGATTAGCCTGTGCGGACTGCACAGGCTGATCCGGGGCGACACTTTACGCACATGCACTATGCCCGGGTTTCCCAAGACATGCCTCAATTATTTGCCGCGTAAATGTTAAAAACTCTTAAGGCCGCTCGTTTTCATGTATAATCATTCTAGCAAATTTAGCAGAACAAATGACAACCAATAATCTTTTTGTACCCTACAATTGTCTAGATATAATACCTTGAGCAATATATGGTTGTGTATTGTATTGTACTGTATTGTAATTGGTTTCATAATGGGCCTATTTTCAAGCTCAACCGAGGGAATTATGGGACTTCAGCTACCTGTGAGCCCCAGCCAAATGGCGTTGATGTGTCTCTGGCGAAGGTCCGATAGCTGACTGTTGATAAAGGTTTGCACGTCAGAACTGCAAATATAAGGCGCGAGAAATAGCAGCCACGACGGATATACTTGTACAAATACCAAGAGCGATAATTTCAAAGTTGGCATACTGCGATGCGTCGATTAAGTATGACTTTTGTTGATTATCTGGAATATAATAGAAGACATATATGTAATAGTTTAATAGCGGAAAGTACAAACACTATTCTTTTATGTAATATGATCATTGCGACAATTGCAATATTGCACAATTGCAGCTGTTTTTGCTTGAAAACGTGATGAGTTGATTTTAAGTTGTCATTCTGCTCAATTTGTCACGTTTTTAAGAAAATGAAACAGCAGTGACATCGTACTCGTTACTACAATCATAGAACAGAGGGGATATTTGTTCGTATTTTGCGCTATAACCCTTATACATGTACATGTTTCAGATTCCCCGATATATCATGAAAACCGTGATTTACCGACCGTTTGCAGTATGACAACTTTGGAATCGCAGTATGTCGACTTTGGAATGCGCGCGCTTTGATTACCACCCTTCAACACACTACCGTCACAATACTTACATAAATTAAGTTAGGCCATAATGAAAATATTGAGTTCATTTTGGGCATGAAAATGTTATACAGTGTTGCACATCAGAATTGCAAATAAAACTTGCTAAGATGGACAAATCGTTAATCACAATATCACAGTTAGGGGTCTCACAGGACCACCTCGGAAGTCATCACCGGACATTTTCTAAACAACTCTAAATGAGGTGGTAAGGTGAGTCTCCTACCCGTGAAAATTGTGGATTAACTTATGCTACTTCCGAGTACGTTTTTGAAGATTTTATAACGTCATTGGGCTACATGTTTATTACCATAACCGATTTTAACATTTTATTTTAAAGATATTGTGTGATCTGTGTGGGAACATGTTCCAAAACTGTCCCCTTGGTACTTATAACGAGTCGAAGATGAAAAAAAATCTTAAAATTATCAAATTTTATTATTTGATTTTCTTATAAAGAAATGCATTGTTTAAGGATTTTCGAACAGAAGTTGTAATATAATTCAAGATACATTAATATTTATATTAAGTATTTGTCGTGCACACGTCGCAAATCATAGTGTTTCAAAAACAGATTCTAATTGTGACAAGTTTTCAGCTTAAGTTAAGGATGATTTAAAAATCTATATCAATATGGGCACTGCAGTCAGTTGGTTGTTGTGACCTACTTCTGATCTGATTAAAATCAAATCCTAAAATACGGTACGCATTAGGATCTGATGACGACAAGTAGAAGGTCCTGTTCTGACAACCATTCAGTTAGCCAATCAGAGCCTTGCTTTCATGGGTTTGAAAGTGAAAGTGAAATAAGCTGGGATCCCAAAGTGTAGTTATAAAAAATTCAAATTTTAACCATGTAAACACCATGTTAGAGTCAATTTGTGGGATATACGCCAAACAATACAAAATGTGCGGCAGAAATAAATATTATATGCGACATTCCTTTGCTATACACAGAAATAACAGATCCAGTTGTAAATTAAAACACAGAACAAACGCTTCTCGAAAGGAGCAATCTTATTAGCTGAGATATAAATAGCTGTGTTAAAATTCCAGATTTTTTAGAAGAAGTAATTCAATGGGCCGTCATCAGATCTTCCTGTTAAAAAATATTGCACTTCAGTCAGATTGGACCTACCTCTTGATGGTCAGGAGTTTTGCATTCCTATCTTGGCAGAAGGTCTGCGCGACGAGAAGTGTGGTCCTCATATCCGTCACAATCCGGTAGCACTTCAGGCCGTGCTGGATCCACCCGGAAGCGCACCGCCCTGCAACAATACCACATTGTGTTTTGTCCTATTACTACAGTCAAATCGACCGGATAACAACCCGTCGTAAAACTGTAGCTTTATCCGATCGCTATTTTTGGCACACGTTGATTTGATCGTTTTTTTTCGAACGCTATGTATTTTAATGTGACGTCATATCAATTGATGACGTTTGTAGTAAACAAAAAAAAAAATTAAAAAAGGGAAACCAAAGTTGTTCTATATTTTGACACATTTTCACGCCGTTTACATGATTTATGAGCACAGCATGATAGTATAAATAAAATATTATGTGAGTGTTGAATAAGGATCAAGTTTATCATGCTCGGCTCGAAACAGAGTAGCGCTCGGCAAGAATCGCGGCCCCATGTCTCTCGGCCTGGCATGATAAACTTCATCTTTATCGTAGCATTTAGCTTGCATTGAACACCTATATTTTCACTATATAACTATGCAACCGGTTTGGCGTTTTTTAGTATTTAATATAGGAATTGAGTTTTGTCACTTATTAAATTTGAAATTAATTTAGTAAATGGTGTTTCAAAATTGGTTATAAATTTTCACAAATACACACCTTATCCGTTCCTTTGTACATGTACTTATTATAAGGGCCAAATTCCATAACCATCTTATGTAAAATATTATCCTGTACCATCTTTTTCTTCATTCACATTAAATTTTAATTTCATAGTTAAATGGCATTACGCTAAGCGCGTATGAATTATCAACTTATTGTAAACTATTGTTTTCTTAATAATAAATGGATTCACACATTTACATGCAGTTTTAAAAATATTACATTACAAAACTTGGAACTAAAGTGAAAATAATTAAAGATAAGCTCAAGATGTTTCCGGAATACGGACCCTGTACATTAGCCTATTATGATGTTATCAACTGGCCAAATGACTACGAATATCCTTAAAAATCATTGTATAATAGTCTTGACCTTCCGGGTGCCCAATGGATATTTATGTCAAGCTAAACAAAAATAGTATTGATTTTTTTCATGTAACATCGGTTCATATTAGTTTGATGGTTTACGTTTTGTTTTAAGGATCAGCAGTCAGTTAAACCTGCCGTCCACTAGGCCCCCGAAGATTTCCCGAAAGCGAATTTGGCAAAATCGGGGTGTTTCGGCATGTTCTGGAACCCTTCCGTCTCCTTCCTTAACAATTCTGGAACCTTTTTGGCACTTCGGGGCCTGATCGGGATTGAAAAAACTTCGGCATCCAAATTTTAAAAGTTTTATAATTTGAACGCCAAATGTTTTATTCGGGGCGGCTTCGGAGTCTTCGGCAAACCATCTTCAACCATTCTGGATGTTCGGGAACCCATCGCCATTGACTCGGCATGTTCGGAAAGCCTTCTGCGAGGCTTCGTAATCGGTTTAGCCACCCCGAGCGGTCCCTGAAGGGATCTCAATCGATGTCGAACGCTCTCCGAAGACGACGAGTGGAAGAGTTTTGTTCGCGTGTACACGCGGAACCTATGCCGATCATATCATGAAAGATTCCGTATCGTCGCTGAAGAAGCTGATTGTCAGCGGAAGGGACGCGGAGCATTAGTCGTGTTTCCCGAAGTATAAAAGAGCGACAACAGAAGTGATGCCGTCAATTTGCGGATGGTGTTTGAAGTGACAAATTCTGCATTGTTCTTGTGAATTTAACACTTATCATGGTGCAATTCATGCATAAGCTACTCAAAAAGACCTTTGGCGTGAGGTTACTAGTCAGTCAGCCTGTGAACATTACAGAAGGTATTATCCGTAGTCTGGGTCTTAAGGCTAAAACCTTTATCTGAAAGCCCAGGTTGAGAAGAAATAAACTATGAAAAAGTATCTAAGGGATGCCCATAATCATCCCACTTTTTTGCTATTAAAGTAGGAAATGCTAAGTGAAAGCCAACAGTATGGGACATGCTCCAACTTTTCTCAAATTAGGCGGCCATTTCACGTCAGGCCTATGGACTATTTGGAATGATCAGAACTTCATCATTATACTCCTGAAGCTGGAACGTAGACACTTCAGGGACAAAATGGCATACACTTTCCACAGCAGCACAGAAGTACAGAAGTCGTACACCAAGGAGGCGTACGTGTCCACAGATATGATGTAACTCAGTGCCTTCGCAAGCTTTAGGCCAACAGGAAGGTCGTTACGAAACCGTGTTTATTTTTTTTTCTGATTGCGCGACGTGGACGCTGGGGTATGTCATCCAAAATTGTTGGCGTAATCCTCGTATACTGTTTGATCCGCAATCGATGATGTCTTCTTCTCTGTGTCAGGTGACATGCCAAGACAAGCATGACATCAAGGGCAATAAGAATGCACCTAAAGATCCATTTGTGGGCTAGCAACTGATAATCATATCGTTGTTCGGAGTCGTTCGGCGTCGTTCATATATCATGAACTTCGAATCGGCAACGATTCATCATTCTGTCGACAACAAATCGGCAAAACTATTCAGCATGTTCTGCAATGTTACCGCAACCTTTCCGCACGATCGGAAAACATTCGGAAGCTAATTCCGAAACCGTCGGCATTCTTCCGCGTCGCATTCGGTAACTTCGTATAGGTTTGGGGATTTATACCGCAACCTGTCGTATGCCATTCTGAACGTGCCGAAAAAGCACGGCGGCCAAGCTCAGCCCATTTTATTCCGTATGGTTCCCAAAACTAGCACATTATTATCGACAACCCTTACGCAAAGCATCGGGACTGTAGTGGACGGCAGGTCTTATCAACAAGCCACACCAAAACCTACTATAGTGCAACTCATCACAACGAAGCAGCACCCAATCTCCTAACAAAGTTGTCGTTCGTTGCTCTCACCTCTGCAATGGGCGCAATGACAAGAATCTTGTCAAAACGGAAATAAAAATGTATTTAACGCACATTGATGTTGAATTTCAGGACCAAAAGCATAGAAATAAAGAATAAATGGTTTTAAAATTATCATAAATGGGGAAATAAATAATAATTTTGATTCCTATTAATGGAACTACTTTCATGCCCATTTACGGAGATGGAATCAGTTCGCAGATGTAAACAAAATGGATAGAGTGGATGGTATTGTGCGTTGCATTTTGAATGTTATGATCATGTGACTAAAACCACGTAGTTGGGACTACATTCCGAGCCAAATACAGAGGTGAATGGAATGTAGCCGGTGTGAGAGAGATTGAACGGCACCGTGATCGGTGATTTCACAGTGATTCAGTTTACACAAGTTTCAATGATACCACATTTTTATAAAGGTGCTTGCGATTTAAGGGGGCTCATCCAAACCTGATGGTTTCTGGCATATGGAGAAAGCCCTGATCCCACAGTCGACCATCTGCCAGTTGTTGCGGACACCGGAAGTGTGGTTGGCCATCACACAGCTGGACGTGCCGTTAGAACTAGGCAAAGAGAAAGCAACACAATGCATCGACCCGAATATCGTGAGTGAACTTTCGTTCTAGCAATCATATTGAAAACAGGTAGCATAAATGGTATTCCCAAAGATTTCCTTTTACAGTAATTGGCAGTCTACTTTGTGTTAATATTTTATTGGGGGGGGGGGGGGGGATTTTCATAATCATTATTAATAATATTCTGTACTTCTGTATTTCACAAACGATATCTACAATAAGTGAGAACGCGAATTAATACACCTAACGACAATATACTTCTTGAGAATGATAATATTGTACCTGACGGCAATGCCCAGGGCGTTCTGTGTGGTCTGGATATCTGGCGTCCAGTAGGCGTGGATAACATCCAGGTCCCTGTTACTCAGACCGACCCACTTCAGTGCATATCCCCGGACAGCCTGTAATTAAAGCGTGCATCAGTACCAATACTTCGGACCACATGCAATCAAATAACAGGCGTATATCTATAGCAATGCCCCGGGCCGCTTGCAATCAAATAGCAGGCGTGTATCAGTATTAATTTCTGATTTATCTGCAATCAAATAGCATTGGTGTATCATTACCCATATCCCGGTCCGCCCATAATCATATAGCAGACGTGTATCATTACCAATACCCCAACTCGCTGGCAATCAGATAGCAGGCGTGTGTCAACACCAATACCCCGGACCTCCTGCAATCAAATAGCGGTCGGTATCAATACCAATACCCCGGACCGCCTCAATCAAATAGCAGGCGTGTATCAGTACCAATACCCCGGACCGCCTGCAATCAAATAGCGGTCGGTATCAGTACCAATACCCCGGACCGCCTCAATCAAATAGCAGTCGGTATCAGTACCAATACCCCGGACCGCCTGCAATCAAATAGCAGTCGGTATCAATACCAATACCCCGGACCGCCTCAATCAAATAGCAGGCGTGTATCAGTACCAGTACCCCGGACCGCTGACAATCAAATAGCAGTCGGTATCAGTACCAATACCCCGGACCGCCTGCAATCAAATAGCAGTCGTGTACCAGTACCAATTTCCCAGCCCGCTGGTAATAAAATAGCAGTCGGTATCAGTACCAATACCCTGGACCGCTGACAATCAAATCGCAGGCGTGTATCAGTACCAATACCCCGGACTGCCTGCAATCAAATAGCAGGCGTGTATCAGTACCAATTTCCCAGCCCGCTGGTAATCAAATAGCAGTCGGTATCAGTACCAATACACCGGACCGCTGACAATCAAATAGCAGGCGTGTATTAGTACCAATTTCCCAGCCCGCTGGTAATCAAATAGCAGGCGTGTATCGTTTACCAATGCGCCGGACCACTTGCTATCAAATGACAGGCGTGTATCAATACCAATACCCCGGTCCGCCTGCAATCAAATAACAGGTGTGTATCAATACCAATACCCCAGCCCGCTGGTAATCAGATAGCAGGCGTGTATCAGTACCAATTCGCCGGACCGCTGGCAATCATATAGCAGGCGAGTATCAGTACCAATATGCCGGACCGCTGGCAATCAAATAGCAGGCGTGTATCAGTACCAATACCCCAGCCTGCTGGCAATCAAATAGCAGGCGTGTATCAGTACCAATACGCCGGAGCGCTGGCAATCATATAGCAGGCGTGTATCTGTACCAATACCCCAGCCCGCTGGCAATCAAATAGCAGGCTTGTATCAGTACCAATACCCCAGCCCGCTGGCCAAAAAATAGCAGGCGTGTATCAGTACCAATATGCCGGACCGCTTGCTATCAAATAACAGGCAAGTATCAGTTTAAATACCCCGGACTGCTTGCTATCAAATCACAGGCGTGTATCAGTATAAATACCCGTGACTGCTTGCTATCAAATAACAGGCGAGTATCAATATAAATACCCCGGACTGCTTGCTATCAAATAACAGGCACGTGTCAGTATAAATACCCCCGGACTGCTTGCTATGAAATAACAGGCATGTGTCAGTACCAAAACTCCGGACCTTTATTTAAAACGCGTTTATAATACCCATAACTCAAAACACATTAAATACATTTTACGATAGTGGTTTTCGAAATATAGGATAAAGCTCCTGACCACTTATTAGACGCTTCCACAAATGGCAAACATATGCAAATTAATATACAATTTTATCCAATCACTGCGTTTGGATATCACGCGTTTGGCGGTTAAACTATTTCTGACTATAGAGCACGTGGTAATGTTTGTGATATTGGATAAATGGAAATTAATCCTTTAAGAATTGCTGGGCAGAGGTATAAATCAGTTTACAGTTTACAGTTTATTCAATACATACATAGATGATACGAGTTTATAATTAAACACAAATATATAAACACAATTGATTTCCAGGCTTTGGGTTAAATGTTAAATAAAGTAAGTGAAAACATGTAAAAAAATAAACGATACATAGATTTTGGTTAACTCTGTTAGGTACTAGCCAGGTGGTTATTTTTGGCTGTTTTTAAAATAATATTAATAAATTTACCAAGATTGCAAATTACGGTTTCATTTATTTCATTCATAAGTGAGTTAAATATAAAACAATTTACTCTTTCGCGGTATTTCTCGGGTATATATTTATTACGTGATACATTTAAAAAAAATTCAAATGCCAAACATATGCGTGGCAAAACCTAGAAAGGTCCATTGTACAATTTGTCAAACAGTTACCGGTCTTGCCCGCAGACCTATCCACATGTCCGACTGTCTGGATTCTATCAGGTCGTACAAAGTTTGCTCAGTAGTATCGTCTTCGATCACCATCAAATCTGCGTTGTCGGTCTGGCACTGGGCTCTGCGGAACAATTGACCAGTAGAAAATTGTCAGTCAAGAACTGAGCTGACCAATTATGGATTAATGAAGAAGAAGAAGAAGAAGAAACTTTATTTAGAACAATAAGTGTACACTCATGAGTTGGACATTGTTAGTTATATATGCATACATACAGTTGCAATTTCCGGTTATGACGTCTTTTCATGAAAAATATTAGAACCTGGGTATTAAAAACATTTACTTGAGTTTTTATCTGAGTGTTAGAAATATAGCAACATATTTATAACAACATAATCGTGGTCTTATAGTCATGCACGTGTCTTTGTCACTTTAACTTATATAGTGTTACAGATTATTGATAATAATATAGTAAATTTGCATTAGATGCAAAATTGGTTTTGTATATGTTACGCGACTTAACGTATACGTTACTTACGTATAAAAATACATACAGCAAAAATATTTACGTCATGGTAACTTATATATAAATATACATACAGCAAAATAATGAGGGAAAAAAATGAGTTGCAAATGGAAGAAAGACAGACAATTTGGAATATTTGTTAAGTGCGTAGCCGTAAAATATGTTTTACAGATTAAAGGAACACCTTTTTGTGTCGGAGGAAGCTGTATAAAGACATCGATAATCCGCGTAGTTCACTTTTTATTTCTGTGTTTACTAATTCGGTAAATTAAGGGACAGCCAGTATTTGCGTTTATTATATTGACGCCTAGGATCGTTATACACGGAACATTATAAAAGAAAGTGAAACTCGTCTTCTAATGCATTGCGTGATTGACATTTATTTTCATTTCTCGGTATTTCTCGCGGTTTGTGCCATCGGCCTCTTTCAGTCTCTATACTTTGCGACAATGTTCTGAAGCGTGCGAGCGCGGTTTTAGAGAAAACAATGTATGTTGAAGCTCTCGTTGAGTGTTGTAATCGTTCATTCCAGTTTTGCATAAAGGTATCATTGCATCTTTGTTTAAAAACTTGTAAAAATATATCATTGTTCCCAGGTCCATGACATTGGCTATGTAATGGGTATTGGGTATTGGGTATTCAATATCTAGCCTGCCTCCAATACCCAGCTCGGGATTGGGGATTCAAAATACACCGAATATCGAGCCATGGATAAATACCTAGCTGGGTATTGGGTATTCGCGAAATGCACGATGCGAATATCTAGCCAGCACCCAATACCCAGGTCGGTATTGGGGATTCAAAATAGACCGAATATCGATCCAGGGATGAATACCTAGCTGGGTATTGGGTATTCGCGAAATACATGATGCAAATATCTAGCTGGCAGCCAATACGCAGCTCGATATTGGGGTTTCAAAATACACCAAATATAGAGCCATGGATAAATAGCTGGGTATTGGGTATTCGCGAAATACATGATGGCGAATATCTAGCAAGCACCCAAAACCCAGCTTGGTATTGGGCATTCAAAATACACCGAATATCGAGCCATGGATGAATACCTAGTTGGGTAATGGGTATTCGCGAAATACATGATGGCGAATATCTAGCTAACACCCATTACCCAGCTCGGTATTGGGCATTCAAAATATACCGAATATCGAGCCAGGGATGAATACCTAGCTGAGTATTGGGTATTCGCAAAACAAATGATGCGAATATATAGCCAGTACCAAATACCCAGCTCGGTATTGAGCATTCAAAATACACCGAATATAGAGCCATCGATGAATGCCTAGCTTGGTATTGGGTATTCGCGAAATACATGATGGCGAATATCTAGCCATCACCAAATACCAAGCTCGGTATTTGGGATTCAAAATATACCGAATATCGAGCCAGGGATGAATACCTAGCAGGGTATTCGCGAAATACATGATGGCGAATATCTGGCCAGCCTCCAATACCCATGCAGTATGGTATTGGGGTTTCGCAATATAACGCATATCGAGGCAGGGATGAATACCTAGCTGGGTATTGGATTTTTGCGAAATACATGATTCGAATATCTAGCCAGCACCCAATACCCAGCTCGGTATTCGGTATTCAAAATATACCGAATAGCGAGCCAGGGCTGAATACCTAGCTGGTTATTGAATATTCGCGAAATACATGATGGCGAATATCTAGCCAGCCTCCAATACACAGCTCTGTATTGGGGATTCAAAATATATCGAATATTGAGCCGGGGATGAATACCTAGCAGGGTATTGGGTATTCGCGAAATACATGATGGCAAATATCTAGCCAGCCTCCAATACCCAGCTCGGTATTGGGGATTCAAAATATATCGAATATCGAGCCGGGGATGAATACCTAGCTGGGTATAGGGTATTCGTGAAATACATGTTGGCGAATATCTAGCCAGCCTCCAATACCCAGCTCGGTATTGGGGATTCAAAATATACCAAATATCGAGCCAGGGCTAAATACATAGCTTGGTATTGGGTATTCGCAAAATAGATGATGGCGAATATCTAGCCAGCACAAAATACCATGCTCGGTATTTGGGATTCAAAATATACCGAATATCGAGCCAGGGATGAATACCTAGCTGGGTATTCGCGATATACATGATGGCGAATATCTGGCCAGCCTCCAATACCCATGCAGCACGGTATTGGTGTTTCAAAATATAACGAATATCGAGGCAGGGATAAATACCTAGCTGGGTATTGGATTTTTGCGAAATACATGATGCGAATATCTAGCCAGCACCCAATACCCAGCTCGGTATTGGGTATTCAAAATATACCGAATATCGAGCCAGGACTGAATACCTAGCTGGGTATTGGGTATTCGCGAAATACATGATAGTAAATATCTACCCAGCCTCCAATACTTAGCTGGGTATTGGGGATTCAAAATATACCGAATATCGATCCAGGGATGAATACCTAGCTGGGTATTGGGTATTCTCGAAATACATGATGGCGAATATCTAGCCAGCACCCAATACCAAGCTCTGTATTCGGTATTGAAAATATACCAAATATCGAGCCAAGGCTGAATAGCTGGCTGGATATTGGGTATTCGAGAAATACCTGATGGCAAATATCTAGCCAGCCTCCAAAACCCAGCTCTGTATTGGGTATTCAAAATATACCGAATATCGAGCCAGGGATGAATACCTAGCTGGGTATTGGGTATTCGCGAAATACATGATGGCACATATCTAGCCAGCCTCCAATACCCAGCTCGGTATTGGGGATTCAAAATATACCAAATATCAGCCAGGGATGAATACCTAGCTGGGTATTGGGTAGTCGCTAAATACTCGATGGCGAATATCTAGCCAGCACCAAACACCCAGCTCGGTATTGGACATTTAAAATTATAACGAATATTGAGTCAGGGATGAAAACCTAGCTGGTAATTGGGTATTCGCTAAATACATTATGCGAATATCTAGCCAGCACCATACACCCAGCTCGGTATTGGGCATTCAAATTATACCGAATATCGAGCCAGGGTTGAATACCTAGCTGGGTATTGGGTATTTGCGAAATACTTGATGGCGAATATCTAGCCAGCCTACAATACCCAGCTCGGTATTGGGCAATCAAAATATAACGAATATCGAACCACAGATTAATACCTAGCTGGGTATTGGGTATTCGTGAAATGCATGTTGGCGAATATCTAGCCAGCACCCAATACCCAGCTCGGTATTGGGGATTCAAAATATACCAAATATCGAGCCAGGGCTGAATACATAGCTGGGTATTATATATTCGCGAAATACATGATGGCGAAAAATAGCCAGCACCCAATAACCAGCTCGGTATTGCGGATTCAAAATATACCGAATATCGAGCCAGGGATGAATATCTAGCTGGGTATTGGGTATTCGTGAAATACATGATGCGAATATCTAGCCAGCACCCAATACCCAGCTCGGTATTGGGGATTCAAAATATACCAAATATCGAACCAGGGATGAATACCTAGCTGGGTATTGGGTAATCGCCAAATACATGATGGTGAATATCTGGCCAGCCTCTAATACCCAGCTCGGTATTGGGGATTCAAGCAATTCCGAATATCGAACCAGGGATGAATACCTAGCTGGGTATTGGTATTCGCGTAATACATGATGGTGAATATCTAGCCAGGCTTCAGTATCCATATCGTTATTAGGTATTTTAGGTATACATAGCGAATATCGAGCCAGGGATGAATAGTGTACATCCACTCTAAAACTGCCGGAAAATACAAAAAAATGGGCTAAATTAAAACGGTCAAAACAGGATAGGCATGTTAAAGAACAGTTATAGACATATTCAGAAACACACATCCAATCTACTCCGCTCCTACGATTTCTTACGCTCATGGTAGTACCGAAGAAAAAGTTCTCCGAAAACGATAAATTATCGACAATGAGTATGTATGCCTGTATTTGAAGATGATATTCGTTTTATTTTATCAATTAATATGTAAAGCAATTATACCAGTTGTAATACACCGTTGGCACAGGATACCACACGAAAGACATCCTTTGCGAATAAATAATATTTCAACTCGAAATTCAAGTCAAATCAATGACAACTTTCGGGTTGACAATTTTTTTCTTAATGAGTAGTTTAGTTTCTAACCTCTAACTACAAAAATTGTTGTTCAATGTTCGTTTTGCAAGTGCACGATTTTACTGATTGTTTTATGCATTTATAAGAAATGTATAACGTGATAAAGTAGAGGGGTGTCCACAACGTTGGCTCAAATTTCCGGCAACACCTGTCAGTCAAATTTACCCACAGTGAAAGCATGACATGTTAGTATATATATATTTATATGCCGACAGGTTTCTATATCAGGCTAATTGATATTTTTGAAGCTTTCACAAACATAAATTAACCTTATCAAGGAAAAGATATATTCTGCAAAATGTATGCTGTGTGACCGCTAAATGTTGACAGAGTTATGCTCCCTGTTGAACTTTTACCAGTACACTGTTTCTGAATTATAATTCATGGAAGGTTTGACAGATTTAACTATTTTTATTTCATAGGTTTAACAACATTCGACTTTGGTTACAAACCACTAAATGTTGACAGAGATTTAGCCCCTTTTGGTTTTAAATTCCCATAAAACAGTGTTTCCGGACAATAACTTATGAATAGATTCACGTGTTAAAATTATTTAAGGTACATTGGTGTAACATAAAACAATGCAAATCAAGATTGACTTTGATTACAAACCACTTAATGTTGACCGATTTGTGGTTCCTTTTCGACTTAATACCTACAAACACGGTTTCCAGACATTATTTCATAAATGGATTCACAGTTAAATTATTGTATGTACATAGGAGGTGTAATCACTTAAAATAAAGCATTCTCTTTGGGTGCATTTGTTTTAAATGGATGCCATAATTGTGTGACAAGGCCTTATTGTAGGGGTATATTCATCACTCTTTGGCAATTCCAGTTGCAGCATATTTCGTCCGGCAGTGCTAGTTTTTTTAAGTTTTTTTAATTTCCGCTCTTCTGATTGCATTATCATTACATTCATATTACTTGGCAAAGCTCATTGGGGTTCATCCATTATTTTATTGATATCGTTGTTATATTTGATAGTGCCTCACTATTCCAATTGTTGTGTTACATTATTTTTGGAGAATTATGTAATTTTTGCAAACGAAATTATAAATTATAAGTGCATGCGAGTGCCGACTTTTGCATTGTTAAGTAGTCTCATGTAACCTAAAAGAACTGTCGAGTCAACGTTTACACGAACCAGTGCCTGTTTTGGAGTTTCTGGCTGTTCAGCCGAAAGTAGTTTGTGATAAACGAGGTACAAATGTATGCTTTTTACAACACTGGTTACTTTCTTCCAAGTTAATCTAAGTATATTATAACTATTTTTGTCGAGTTGTTTTAATTTATGTCAATTAATATATCAGCTGTTAGATCGTACATACATTGCTTAATGTTTACATACCGTGGCAACTCATATGAGTAAAATAAATAAGAGGGTCCTGAGGGCCCTAGGACGCTCACCTTGTAACCCAATTGGAATTTGCATCCCCGAGGCGTGGCTTATTTTTTATCACAGGGGCATAAGTTGAACAACCTTGAACAAACCTCTGGGCCTTGCGGTTTCAGGGGCATAATTTGAACAATCTTTGGAGAGGACCACCATGCAATGTTACGTTACAAATATAGGAAAGCTGTGGGCCTTGCCGTTTCAGAGGAGAAGATTTTTAAAGTCATTTTGCTATTTTAGTCTATATAAACCATTTGATCCCCCCGGGCGTGACCAGTTTTGACCCCAGGGGCATAATTTGAACAATCTTTGTAGAGGACCACTATACAATGTTACATACCAAATATGAAACCTCTAGGCCTTGCGGTTTCAGAGGAGAAGAATTTTAAAGTCATTTTGCTATTTAAGTCTATATTAACCAGGTGACCAATGGGGTGTGGTCTGTTTTGACCCATGGGACATAATTTGAACAATCGTTGTAGAGTACCACTAAAGGATGTTAAATACCAAGTACAAAACCTCTGGGCCTTGCGGTTTCAGAGAAGATTTTAAGACATTTTGCTATATAAGTTTATATAAACCATGTAACCCCCTGGGCGTGGCCAGTTTTGACCCCAGGGGCATAATTTGAACAATCTTTGTAGAGGACCACTATAAAATGTTACATACCAAATATGAAACCTCTGGGCCTTGTGGTTTCAGAGGAGGAGATTTTAAAAGTCATTTTGCTATATATCCTATTTAAACCATGTGGCCCCCGGGGTGTGGCCCGTTTTGACCCCAGGGGCATAATTTGAACAAACTTTGTAAAAGGACCACTTAAGGATGTAACATACCAAATATGAAACCTCTGGGCCTTGCAATTTCAGAGGAGAAGATTTTAAAAGTCATTTTGCTATATATTCTATATAAACCATGAGACCCCCGGGGCGTGGCCAGTTTTGACCCCATGGGCATAATTTGAACAATCTTGATAGAGGACCACTATAGGATGTTACATACCAAATATGAAACATCTGGGCCTTGTGGTTTCAGAGGAGAAGAGTTTTAAAGTCATTTTGCTATATATTTTATATAAACCATGTGACCCCCGGGGCGTGGCCCATTTTGACTCCAGGGGCATAAATTGAACAAACTGTGTATAGGACCACTAAAGGATGTTACATACCAAATATGAAACCTCTGGGCCTTGCGGTTTCAGAAGAGAAGATTTTTAAAGTCATTTTGCTATATATTCTATTTAAACCATGTGACCCCCGGGGCGTAGCCCGTTTTGACCCTAGGGGTATAATTTGAACAATCTTTGTAGAAGACCTCTAAAGGATGTCACATATCAAATATGAAAGGTCTGAGCCTTGCGGTTTCATAGAAGAAGATTTTTAAAGTTTTCACTTTTTAAATCTATTTTTAGCTCTGGTGACCTACATATTCAGCGGACCGGAAAGATCTGAATAACTTTGAAAGAGGTCCACCCAAGGATCATTCCTGTGAAGTTTGGTGAAAATCTGCCCAGCGGTTTAGGAGGAGATGTTGTTTGAATAAAATGTTGATGACGCACACACGCACGCACGCACGCACGCCCGCACACACGCACGCACGACGGACAACGGGCGATCACAAAAGCCCACCATGAGCACTTTGTGCTCAGGTGAGCTAAAAATATATGTCAGTATAAGTAATATTAAGGATGGACAAAATGCATTTAAAACGGTATAAAACGAACCTTTTTGACAAGAATACTGTACTAACGCTTGAGCTACGCCAGTTGATGTTTGTTTACTAAACGTTTTACAAAGAGAATCCATGTCTTGACAATAATACGTGGTAAATGTGTGTTAAAGCAATTTTCCCACTAAGACCAAACCAGTCATACTCGTATCAAGAAGCCTATTTTCCTTATGACGAAATGTTAAACATGATTAAAATAATCATGTCCAAAAAGAGGAATTACATAATTATATACATGCTTACAAAAATATGTTTTACAATGTTATCATAAGATGGCATACATTTCCATTCATTAATTGATTTAATAAAAATGATTAAAAAGCTCAATGATTTAAATATATTGTTCTATTTACTCCATCCTCACAACATTCACATACAATAGAGTTTCTCATAACTTTAAATCCATGAGACATCACAAACGTGCTCAGGACCACAAATGCATTAAAGCCGGCTGTTCGCATAAAATAACTAAAATAATATACCGACTATGTGTCAATGTAGTAGTTAGTTAGTAAAACGGCACGTTCGTGTTAGATAATCATATTAAATTTGGAACTTGCATGATGAAGTTTTCCAGTTGATATGACGGAGTTTCAACGGAAAATATCAATCATTGTGTATTTTGTCCTTTATAGTAATACAATGTAATATAAGACAAGTTTCAGTTTAATAACGACACAAACAATACTCGGCAATACCAAAAACGTTATTTATGACCATAACTTGATACAGCAGTTTAGAAGTATATTCATGTATCTGTAAATGCGCATTTGTATGTATTTTGTGAAGTACAACTTTTTCCTGTATACTAGTTACTAACCAATATAATTTTTAATATACTGTATACTATACTATTTATAAATCATGATGTTTCTTCCGTTTAAAAGTTACCAGTATCAAGTATGTCCCTTGTCTCTCCGCAAATATGTATGGTGTCACCTAAACCCCTTTTTGTACGCATTATTCCAATCTTCTTATTCCGAACGCTGATATTTTGTCCTTAAACTTGAAGAAAATAATCCTGATGTTAGTAGTGCAATCCAGCCAATGTTTTGCTTCGGCTCATAAGCGATTATCTTGAAATAGAGTGTCGCATTAGTAAAATTGCAAAGCAATACCGGCTTAAATAGCAAGGATCACACAAGTGTTGGTTCTTATATGGACAGAAATCAGACGTGACGTCACTCTTGTTGAAAGAGAAACTACATCCAGACACATTGGAAGCTGGAAGGTTTGTTTATTTATCAAATGTCTTGCAATGTCCAGAGAAATAGCAAGAAAAATATACCCGCGGGTTTGTAGCATGTAGTTCTGCAGTGTTTGATTGGCTCAAATGTTCTAAAAGCAGCTTATACGAACAGGAAAGGTCTGTGAATTTCACTATTAGTTGCGTAATGTATATATAGCCAGCTATGAAATTGACATACAGGTCTGAATTCGTTTTATTCTATGTACAAATATAACCACACGCAGCTGAATATTCGGGTTTTTTTGGCGCGCGAATACTGTAGCAGCGATACAATCAGCAATATAAACCCCTGTATATTAAACATTATAATAACGTACGAGAACAATAGCGATTTAAGGTCTGCTTTAATGGGGCAACGCGAAAAGGCGACAAATCACTGGTTTACCGCGTGTTCGTGCCGGTGGGTTGTCAAACGAGCGTTTTCGCGTGGCGAATTGTCTCCACACTAACAGCCAAAATAGCTTACACAGCATCCAGTCATGTCCGGGAACCACTCACAAGTGCAATTATAGATTCTGGGATGCAAGGAGATGTATTTTACAGCGGTTTAAGTACTATCAGATATTTAAAAGTACCAAGCGGGGTATTTATGTCTGACTCGATATTCGCTATGCATTGAATAACAAACAATAATGATATGGATATTGCTCAATGTTCTCGATCACTCATTTAGCGAAAATATAATACCCAGCTTGGTATTCATCCCTGGCTAGGTATTGGCTACTCATGTAATTCGAATACCTAATACCATACTGGCCATTAGAGGCTGGCTGGATAATCGTTATCATTGCGAATACCGAACTGGGTAAGTTGGGTTTTGGAGTCTGTCTAGATGTACTCTATCATGTATTTTGCAAATACTCAATACCCAGCTAGGTATTCATCCCTGGCTTGATATTCGGTTTATTTTGAATCACCAAAACCGAGCTGGGAATTGGAGGCTGGCTAGATATTCGCCATCATGTATTATACTCGAATACCCCATACCCAGCTAGCTAGATATTCGCCATCATGTAATTCGCGAATACCCAATACCCAGCTAGGTATTCATCCATGGCTCGATATTCGGTATATTTTGAATACCCAATACCGAGCTGGGTATTGGAGTCTGTCTGGATGTACGCTATCATTAATTTTCTCGAATACCCAATATCCAGCTGGGTATTCATCCCTGGCTCGATATTCGGTATGTTTTGAATACCGAATACCGAGCTGTGTATTGGAGGCTGGCTAGATATTTGGCTGATATTCAAATTCATGAAGTTAAGCAAATATTATTTTAACTTGAACAACGCTTTAAGGGCCTGTCCGCTTAGTGGTTTAAATGTTTTATGGAATGATCCACCGGATGTAAGTACAATGCCAAAATAGCAAAACTGTTTAACAATTTCCAGTTCTTAGCCGTCATAGAAAAATTTAAGTGAGTCGCGTAATCTACCACCTTTTCTAAAGATCATTATTTTTTTGCCACATTTACTACTAATTTCCAACGGTTACAATACTATTTTAATATATTTAAACCAATTTGTAAATGTTGTTCGGTTTCATAGAAAATTACGATATCATCGGCATATAATAGAATTATAAGTTGGAGGGTATCAAAATCTTTGATGAAATCTATAAAGCAAACGTATAGCTTCTTATTTTAATTTAAAAGGTATTAATAATTCCATGTAAGATAATAATAGTATCAGTTATTCCCATGTGTTTTCGGAAACCAGCTTGTGCTTCAGTGTATACATGGTATGTTTCCGCCAAATCGGTTAATCTATTATTAATTACTCGTGTGAAATGTTTTCCGAATGTACTTAAAAGAGTCACACCGGGATAATGTTCTTGCATATTTTATTTTTTAATATTTCAGTGGTAAACAATAGCACATGGTTGCATATTCCAATCGATTTCCTTCAAATCATTGGACAAACAACCGTGGATAAACAGAAAGGCGATCTATCTTCGTCTACTGGTTAATACAGGTTCACTCTTGCCAGAAACTTTTTATTTTCAGTTTCTGGAACATTTTTGGAAAACAGTTCAGTCGGATGGGAAAAATAAAGTACTATTATAACACATTTATCCCAAATCAGCATGATTTTACGTTGAATTAATATACGTTTCACTGGGTCTTTGTAAGTGTGAGTTGAACACTTGGAGTATCCATAAGGAATACGGCCTCGGCGGAAATTTATTATTTTGATCATTTCTGGTTTATTATTTAAAAAATCAGTATATAGATATCCCTCTGACTATATGTTTCTATTAGTAAATAACACATATACAATAGTTCAAATTCATGATTAAATATACTACCAACCGAAAACCACATCCGTGGTATATGGCGTAAAGTAGCGTTTATTGTTCATTCAGAATAAATATTTAGGTTACCCTGTGACTATATTTTCTATTTGTAAATGCCAAATGGGGCAGATATACGTTACATTTCAGCAAAATGTTATTTTTAGATAATGTAATATAAGGTTTGTTCTACTTTTTGATAAGTTAATTCCTCCACACTTTCAAGTTCGAACTGGCTCATCATGATTATTAAAGGCGCAAAGTCCGCTTTGAATAAACACTATTTCGAAAATATTGTAATTCAAATGAGGCGTGTGGTGGGAAACCCTGGCTTAATGCATATGCGTAAAGTGTCCCGGATTAGCTGGTGCAGTCTGTACAGGCTAATCCAGGACGACACTTTCCGCTTGTATGGTATTTTCTGTTTCTAGGAAGTCTCTTCTATACATACATCCACTGTAGGCGGAAAGTGGTGTCCTGAATTAGCCTGTGCGGACTACACAGGCTGATCCAGGACGACACTTGACGCACATTTTTTCTCACGACACGCCTCATTTAATATATTGAAGTATATTGTCATAAACACAGTATTACAACCTAATCGGACTATAAAATAATTTTAAATATGTATATTTGTTGATATTGTAAATTATATTTACGTTTTCTGAATCGAACAGTTTAGCATGATTTAACGCTTATCAGAAATTAAAAACAGACTCTGTGTTGATAAACATTTTACCTGGTTGACAGTGTTTTATATGGATAAAGGCAACGTTGTTAAATCTAGTGTAGTATTATTGGTGTAGCTATGAGTTACATGGTTTTATTCAATTGGCCCAGTAGATACTTGTCAGTTTGAGTTGACCAATAATGGATTTATATTTCAGTGGTAAATTTTAGCACATGGTTGCAAAATCCAATCGATATACTTCCAATCTTTGGACAAACAACATTGAACAATCAGAAAAGCGGAGCGATCTATGTTCGTCTACTGATTAATTGGTACTAGTTACAAAGAAAAATATTTAATATCAAATGCGGAATTGGAAGCCTAAAGACAACCATCCTGGTACCTGGCATCGTCCCATGTAAGCGCTCTGGTGGTGATCTTGTAGCACTTGCCGTTGATGCTCTCCCACCCGGACCGGGCATCGCACCACAGACCACTGGCTGGGGACGCAAGGGTAGAGGTATGAATGTGACGGCGGATAATATATTGATGACACAATGCATATGTTGAGTACATAGTGTGTATCTTAAATTGTGTTATGAGTTGTTATCGTTTGCTGTACCATTTGCCATCGAGATGGGTGACCGATTTGCAAGAACATCTCAAGCACAATTATATATAAGCACGGTATTGATGATAAACTTTAGGTACGTTAGACTCTATTTAAAGAGCGTCATGCATTTATAGTCACTTATTTACTTTTACCAATTCATCCTGAAATGAAAATAACAAGATATATGAGGCGTGCCGTGAAAACCTTGGCCTTCATGCATGTGCGTAAAGGATTGTTGGACTTCACATGCTTATTCGGGACGACCATTTACGCACATGCTTTAAGCCCGGGTTTCCCATGACACGCCTTATATGGTATTGTCGAGCATTAGTCCTGCAGTCTATATTTTATCAGAGTGTGGAAATTATGTTGCCTACATAATGTGTTTCATTTTAACGGCCTCATGTATGATGTGTGAGATTCCGTCAATACATTTAACAGAAATGGAAAAGCTCTACAGATAAACAAACAATGCCTTCATCTTTGAGCAGACGGAGTAAATTGAATCCTTGTAAAGTGATTTAAAGCACTAGTATGTTTTTCTCATAGAATAACGACGATATAATTAAGTTTGACCAGAAATCAGAAATCACACAAGTGGCCACATATAAAGTATGAATTATTCAGAATATTACAATGTTTGTATACTCACATCTGGCCCTCTCGCATATGAAGTACTGTGTGGTGTCGCAGTTCTGGTGCCGAAGAGTGCCGTTGTACATCTCCACACACTTCTTAGAGCGGTCATACTGGGCCGGCTCCTGGCCGTACCACTGGCTGCAGATATAGAAAGTGCTTGCTAATGTTAGCATTCCCAAGACCCGATGTCATAAGATACATAGAAAAGCACTTGCAGGATGGCATTCCCAAGACCCGATGTCATAAGATACATAGAAAAGTACTTGCAGGATGGCATTCCCAAGACCCGATGTGTTAAGCTACATAGAAAGTACTTGCAGGATGGCATTCCCAAGACCCGATGTATTAAGCTACATAGAAAAATACTTGCAGGATGGCATTTCCAATACCCGATGTCATAAGATATATAACAAGTACTTGCAAGATGGCATTCCCAAAACCCGATGTCATAAGCTACATAGAAAGTACTTGCAGGATGGCATTCCCAATACCCGATGTCATAAGATATATAACAAGTACTTGCAAGATGGCATTCCCAACACTTGATGTCTTAAGATACATGTAACAAGTAGTTGAGATATGTCAATCCCAAAACCTGATGTCTTAAGATACATAGCAAGTACTTGCAATATGTATATTGCCGATGTTGGATTCCCTGATGTATTAAGATACATAGCAAGTACTTGCAATATGCATCTTGCCGATGTTGGATTCCCTGATGTATTTAGATACATAGCAAGTACTTGCAATATGTATACTGCCGATGTTGGATTCCCTGATGTATTAAGATACATAGCAAGTACTTGCAATATGCATCTTGCCGATGTTGGATTCCCTGATGTATTAAGATACATAGAAAGTACTTGCAATATATATACTGCCGATGTTGGATTCCCTGATGTATTAAGATACATAGCAAGTACTTGCAATATGTATACTGCCGATGTTGGATTCCCTGATGTATTAAGATACATAGAAAGTACTTGCAATATGTATCTTGCCAATGTTGGATTCCCAAGACCTGATGTATGAAGAAACATCGCAAGTACTTGTACGATCTATCTTGCCAATGTTGGATTCCCAAGACCTGATGTATGAAGATACTAAATACTTGTAATATTGATAGTGTTAGTATTCCCAAGACCTTATGTATGAAGATACATGGCAAACACTTCCTCCAGATTTATTGTCTGTTGATACGTAGAGAATAAACATGAGTATTGCAGTGAACTACTGTATGCATATTTATTGACAGTACTACAGAAGACTTGGTGTATAAAACATATCAGTTTTTGTACCTTTCATAAGAAATAATTTTATATTAAGTCTCAAAAATAACTGTCTAAATGTACATATACAATATACGAATTTAAGCATTCCAAAACAAACATGTACGTATACGTATAGATTTATACACATCTAAGATACTTTCAAATGGTAAATACCACTATAAAATTGTTAGTGAGATAAACCTTACAAATCATTTGGTATATGTTGTACAAGATTGCTACGAATACATTGAGGAATATGGATCTCTACATATATAATATGCAATTGTTGTTTTGCAATTGTGAAAAAGAACTCACACTGGAAATAATTCGAAAAACACGTATGTATACAAATACAGGAATTTACCATTTCAGTATCATCGCTTCTCACTCGAACTGGTGCATCTTAGCTTATACAGGTTGCTATCTTTATGTCTGGCATTCAACATGAACTAGTGTTTTATAAATAATATTTTACATTCTTTTATTTCAAGAACATTGGCATGAAAATAGATACTAAACTACTTTACATTATATACACCATGAGCCGATAGCGGTACGACTTAAAAATGAAAACCCGCGGAAAACCGCGAAAACCCACGAAAACCTACTTAAAATAAAACGAAAACCGCTCGAAAAGCTAAACAAAACTGTAGAAACCTACGAAAAGCGACGTAAACCTACTTAAAATAACGAAAACCTACGAAAACGAGAATTCGACAGCGAAAACCCGCGAATTGCTCACAATTCCTAAGTTTCCATTGGTTTCGTATGTCTCCTCTTGTTTTCGCGGGTTTCCGTTAATTTTTGTGGGTTGTCGGGTTTTCATAAGCTTCTATATTTTTTCGTAGGTTTCCGTGGGTTTTCGCTTTTGCGTTTCATGTGTTTATTTGGGGTTTTGCAGGTTTCCGTTATAATTCAAGTAGGTGTCCGTGAATTTTCGCGGGTTTTCGGTGTTTTTAGTCATACCCCCAATATAGTACGTATTGTGTGTGTACACTTACAGAAAGGTCTGAGTGACATTTGTCCCATCAACCCACTGCTGTGACGTCTGGACCACCGAATCTGCCAGTCCGATCCACCACTCGGTGTGCGTAGGGTAGAACACCTTGTATGTCCGTATCATGCCGTATATAAAGTCCTGAGGGAGACGTGGATGGTTTTATGTGGAATAAAATATGGAGTTTACGTACAAAGGAGTTCATGCTATCCTTAGGTCAAAGATTAGAGATTTGTAATAAATCTACGGGTTTTTTTTCATTGAAATATGATCGCTGTGGTCTTGCGGCCAGTTATTGTTTAGAAGCGCGTACTGTAGTAAATATTGATGTCGTTAAACTGGCAAAACACGTTTTAGCCTTACGTTATCTTTACACATATAACTGTGTTCACTTTGGAAAAATATTTTAATAAAATAATATGTGAATGTGTTTAGCTTATTTGTGAGCAAAACCAAATGGAATGAATATCCAAATAGGCAAGACAATATATTATGCTTAACACATGTGTATTTACCCTCTCTTGCACGGAATTAATGACTATGAGATCGCCACCCATGCCCGTACAGAACTTCCGGGCCTCAATAAAAGTCCTCTGGATCTTGTTGGTGATTAGATAGCAGGGCGCCGTCTGATCGTGTTGGTCGGACAGCCAGTACGCGGGGCAGTCCTGGGAGACCACTGGAAAGAAAACAATACGGGTATGCAATTGCACTGTATGCCGTAATTAAGACGTCATCATGTGTTATGGCGTCAGAGCGCCATCTGGTCGCGTTCGTCGAACAACCAGTACGCGGGGTAGTCCAGGGAGGCCACCGGGGAGATATGGAATCCTCGTATGTAATACCATTATAATATTAGCTAACTATGACGTCATCATGTATTTTGGCGTCAGAGAGGCGTTGTGTATCATGAAAGATGGGACGTTCCCGGGGGTTCGTTAAGCGCATGTCCGTACTAGAGCACTTTTTGAGAAACACAGAGTAGTATATAGCTATATACTACATAATGTTAAAATATTGCTTGCCATGCTGCTTCATTAGAAGTATTAATAGATGTGTTACATACGCCTGTATTTGTTTTTTAGTTGTCAAATTTCTTACTGGCCGTCAAGTATTTGATACTGAAAATCATTCACTACAAATAATTGAAATATGACAAAATAAAAACTAAAATTGTTGTTAACCAAATTGGATCTCTGTGGAACTATGTGTTTGTGTATAATACTACGTAGATAACTGGTAAGGCAAACTTTAAAAGTTAGTAAATATAAATTTGTTCTTCAACACTCTAATTTGAAAAAAGGTCTGTTTTTATTATGTAAACACACATTCAGATGTCAAAAAGGGTCACCATCAAAAAGGGTCACACAAAAAGGGTCACCATCTATGACAAGGTAAAGCGTGATAAGTATCGATGGTTTAATGAGTACATAATACAGTCCTTGTTACGGATATGACGTATGTTCATTCAAGATAAAAGCAGGTCGTATCATGTGCTGCAATTAACTGCATTTTAATCTATGTCCCAATATTTAAATACTACCATTATTGTAAGTTGTTATGTTGTTTTAAAAGTTTAAGAGAGTTTAACTGTTTTAATATATTATTACTTATCATTAAATGTGATGGTTGTTGTATAGTGCCATTACAATAATCAAATCAAACCCAATCTTAATAATTTTGTATATCATGAAGTCTACATTTTTCTATAACAAGTAATAATGCGTTTCCATTTGAAACACAAATATGTGAAGTAAACTATTCTAAGGCCATACCAATTTGAATCTATGTTTAGCGTCCTCGGGCTGGTAGGTTTTTGGATGCCTGAACGAAAAAACAAACAATTTTGACAATGTGAAAAATCGAATTGGAAAGCATAAACAACTTAAAAAAAAAGACTTTTAGGTTTTTTACCAATATTTGTAAAAACAGTTTGTAACTAGTCAATTTACACAGTTAAAATACTGTGTTAAAGTAGGTTCCCAATATAAAGATGATATTTAACAGTTTTGCAGGTAAACCTTTGCTTTAGCTGAAACCACTGCCACGAATAAGTTATGAAAGAAAAATGTTTTTTTTTATTGCACGCCTCTAAGCATATTTGAACACCTGTTTTGATACAATGCAACAATCATATTTATTTCATTCCACTGATTTCTCCTAATTCTTTTAATGGAAACCACTCAATCATTTGTAAATGTGGTGTAAAGCTAATAGCACGTGACAATGTTTTCAGCCGTGTCAATTCGACTGTCGTGCACGATCTTCCTAATTGCGGAGTGTACACATTATTAAGGAACTGAGGCCATATTCCAGAAACATCGTGAACTTACCTTACATTGTTTTCATTTAAATTCCGATTTTGTAAGGTAATATTTTTAAAACTACATATACATTTGTGAATCAAATTGCGCTTAAAAAATGGCAGTTAAATTTTTTTGATAATGAGTGAACGCCAACTTGAATTTCATGTATACATGGAATAAAATGCTTAAGGAAAATGGTTATTTTAAGGCTAGGGATAAGATTTCACTTAAAATGTTTCTCGAATACGACCCCTGATTTCAGTCAGTTTTGCCGTGCTTGAGATTCACACGATAAAACAATGCATCCCCAACACCGCTCAAAACTGTAGTTATGGTGGACCCTAATATGTGTGTGTGTGTGGTGAATATGTATCGATTGCACCGGGATTCTTTCCAATATGGCCATAGCCCCCAGAAACCTTATTAGTTGGGTTACGAGGGATAGTGCAAGATACAGGAGATGCTCTGTTCCAGAGATGCCTCTTTAAAGAGTCTTGTAGCGCCTGGTGTATCTAGTCCACTACACATCTTTTTACGTCTTTTGCGAGAGACGAGTTTGTAGTTTAATGTTTTGCGGCGGCTCGAACCTGCGACCTCTGCGTTGTGAAGCCACTAAACCACGGATCCGCTAAACACTTGTGCAAAAGTTGGGAAGGTCTATATATGTACGTGTACCAGCCGGTCAGACCGCTGATTGGGACAAACCGTCAGCGTGTCTAAACCGCTATAAAAGATACAAGCGATGAAGAAGCTATTGAGATCACAGATAAGCTTGTATCATTCTGTAGCTATCAGTTCATCACCTTCACCAGAGATAGGAGTCTGATAACAAGCCAAGTTTCACTTTGTTTACTGATGAATAGCCTCTGATTTAATCGTAGCAATCTGTGCAGAGATAAGTAAGGACAACATGAGACATTTTTACATATAAACTGTAATTCTATATGTCAAATGGTATGTGTGCGTTGTGTTGGCACCCTATAGCAAACCTATTATATTATAACATGATACTCGCTAATTGTTCTGCAGACAACGATTTTTTTTTATTGTTGTTAAACTACCCAATAAACAACGCAAAAAGTAGTCCCAATTCTGAGCGGAGCATAGTAAAATGTAGTTATCATTACAATTGCAAAAATATTTGTCCAATCATGTTAGAATCAAAATAATTTTCGCATTATCGTTGTTTATCGCCTTATAAACAACTCTTTGTTCTTCAGATGCGTGGCTATTAAACCACTGGAGCTAACGCCCTCGTGGTTTAAATTCTACGCATCATAACTCCAAATTTTTTGGCCGACAAACAATGACAAATCGAAGATTATTTCTAAAATATATGTTATGCAAGGCCATTACCACTTTTTTGTCTTTGGTCGATGCCCATCCGACCCGGTACTGTAAGTCTGTAACAGCCAGTGCTTTGCTCTATCCAGTCCACTGAAGTGACCTATACTCTATCAGTTTGGGATGGGACAAAACTGCGCGTGTGGTATAACACATTAAAGCTCTGTTCCCACGGCGACATGCGGTCAGATAAGCTTGGGCCAACCTGTTCAATTGTTCGGGGACTAGTATAGTGATCACCAAAAGAGTCACATACTGATAATTGACTAAAGCATGACTAAAGCGTTCCACGTTCATATTAAAAATGTCCATGCCAGATCAAAGTCGCACAATGCAACAAGCTGATATTTACTATAGAACCGGGTTTAATACAGACATACAAACCCAAAAACATACTGCCATGGTCAGTTACGCTTTTTAAGCTATAAATTTTAAACCCCTATATATCGTGTATTGTGTTTACATACAGTATTTAACCTGTAACACGCTTTATAAAAATACATGCCGTAATTAATTGTAAATATTTGGTATTATTCTTGCTACCATATTATGGTCAGAATTGTGAATATTTTGTGTAACCATAATTGTTCTCGTTACATTGTATTCTTTAAAGGAAAAGTTGTTATATCTATCAGTCAATCTCGAATACTCGATATTTAAACAAATTTCATTTGCCACCATTCTTAACAAAATAGTATGCCAATAACGCATTCGTTTCATGCTTTCTCAGTGTTTTTATTGATCACTTTAGAAGAGGACTCTAATAATCGCACTGTCGCTTTCGGAATCCAAACTAACATTCAGTTAGGTATATTAAGGGGGGAGAAAGGTACGGAGAGAGAAAGGAAGGGAGGGAGGTAGATCTGAAGGAAGGGAGATATAAGGGGATGTAGGACGGGAGGTAGGAAGGGAGGGAGGCAGATCTGAAGGAAGGGAGATATAAGGGGATGTAGAACGGGAGGTAGGAAGGGAGGGAGGCAGATCTGAAGGAAGGGAGATATAAGGGGATGTAGTACGGGAGGTTGGAAGGGAGGGAGGCAGATCTGAAGGAAGGGAGATATAAGGGGATGTAGGACGGGAGGGAGGAAGGGAGGGAGGCAGATCTGAAGGAAGGGAGATATAGTAGGACGGGAGGTAGGAAGGGAGGGAGGCAGATCTGAAGGAAGGGAGATATAAGGGGATGTAGGACGGGAGGGAGGAAGGGAGGGAGGCAGATCTGAAGGAAGGGAGATATAAGGGGATGTAGGACGTGAGGGAGGAAGGGAGGGAGGCAGATCTGAAGGAAGGGAGATATAAGCGGATGTAGGAAGGGAGGTAGGAAGGGAGGGAGGCAGATCTGAAGGAAGGGAGATATAAGGGGATGTAGGACGGGAGGGAGGAAGGGAGGGAGGTAGATCTGAAGGAAGGGAGATATAAGGGGATGTAGGACGGGAGGGAGGAAGGGAGGGAGGCAGATCTGAAGGAAGAGAGATATAAGGGGATGTAGGACGGGAGGGAGGAAGGGAGGGAGGTAGATCTGAAGGAAGGGAGATATAAAGGGATGTAGGACGGGAGGTAGGAAGGGAGGGAGGTAGATCCGAATGAAGGGAGATGTAAAGGGATGTAGGACGGAAGGGAGGCATAACGATAACATGCAGTAAGATCACGGCCAAATGTCTTCATACTCTCAATATCGATCTCAACTCCATTGTGTGTGTATTGCAGTACATTGATATAGCGTACTGGTGAGAACCGAAACACAGGTAGTGTGTGATTGATTTAAGGATATGCAATAAACCTGCGATATTGCTTAAATACAGCAAGATGATGCATTTGCACTTTCAAAAAAAGACAAATTATTCATTAATACCTTTTAACGGACGTAGCTTAGTGGAAAATAGCGTTATCGATTCTTTATAATTTTATAAGAAATGTTTATATGTACTATCATATAATATGGAAGTTTATTACTTTCGTTTACATTTAACATTGTGAGTACAATGAATAGTATTGATATATTTGTTCAAAATAATTTGCATTTCGAATGTTATGTAACTGAAATTACTAAACGACTCAAATATAAACGTGCATGTATCATTGTATTTTTCATTATATATATATTTTAAAAATTAAATATAAATGAATGATGAATAGGACATCGACAACAAAATAAAATATTGCAAACTAAAATATACACTAGAATCATTACCTTTAGCTGCCATTAAAAAGATCACAAATGCTAAACTTGCTACGAGATTAGTCCTCATTTTAATTGTTTTTGTTTCTTTAATTGCACTAAAACGTTTCAATAATTCATTTGTTATTATTTCCCGTCGTTGGTTCGTTTTATAACTAGGTACATCCAGTCGCACGTGGTTTACATTTTAAAGAAATACAGATTTGAAATGATTTTGTAATCGTCGGACCTTCGTAACACTCCCCCTAAATTATCAACGTTAACAATAAACATTCTTCCATGTTTTCAAACCCGATCATCTCCCTTGCCTACTATGTATTCATTGCAAAGGGACGCAACTCCGACTTTTATCATTGTCCTTACTAATGCCTCGATAACGCTATCTCCAGATTTCTGATCAAAGTTTATTTCGGGTTTTCATGCATTGGGTTCGTACCGGTACGCAGATAACCATACACATATTTCAGGTTTGTCGTCTTCTATCTTAAACCGCACATACCCCTCTTCAGTACGTTTAAAGTGAAATTACTGATGGCTACCTGGACATCAGCAATCTCTTGATGAGCTATTTTACTGTACAATGAATGTAACTTTAATGTCTGTACACTGATGAACAAATAATAACATTACTGACCAGAATAACATTTAATTAATTTTAATAGCGATTTTACGCTGCGTTACGTTGTTTTGTGTGACGATATGTTTAGCTTTAGAAAAGCCGCACAAAAGGTGAACATCGCCAAATTCAGACTCTACAATAAAACGGTTATCTTATTGTCTGTCGTAGCATGTTTGTAAGTTAGCATATAACCTACGTAAGAAACAATTGGTTTGCTGGATACTGTTTATTTAAAAAAAACTGATCCTCCAAGTAAAACTGTATACAAACACTAGCTTTATGTAATGTCGAATTTCGTGGCGCTGCGGATTAAATCCGACTATTCACCGTTAACATTCGACGAGCTGCACGATATTCTACATAAAAAAACGTGGAACTTCGGCTAGTTTCGTAGTGTTGAAAATGTAAACACCAAACGGAAGTTTAAACTGTTCAATTTCCAGTATTTTATGAAAATGTGTATAAGATTTTAGCTCATAATTATTTTATGAAAAAATTATCGCAACATTAAACTTCTTATGTTCAGTTTTAACTTGTAGTACATTGTTAGTGCCTTTAAGCCTCATGTGGGCGGTGCAGCGTTGTTTTCTTGGTCTAACGGTAACACACAGGCTTCTCAATAAAGGGGCCACAAGTCAAACTACACCATAACCAACAAACTGGTCATTGGCATGATAAGTTAATTCGAGGTGCGGTGTACTAGGTGTTTCACATAGCCAAAAGACCCAACCCAACCGAACGAATCCACACCCACACCCCCCCTCCCTCCGACTCAAAATTTTAGCGACGATTGTTTTCCATGCAATCCGTATTCGTCAGATTTTAGATTTTCTTTCAATGCATCCTAAATTTTGAGACCGTCGCCCGAAACACATATTTTTTTTTGGCCTTACTTCTAAAATGGAGCCATTCGTATATCTTGCACTATTTATCGTTACCGAACTACAGGTCTTCTTCTAAAGGTGGCCATATGGGAGAGAATCCTGTAGCTAATGATAAAAGAATGAGAACACACGATTTTCACTCGTCTTCCTTCCATACCTTCGTTCCTGCTCTTTCCAAACCGACCATTCAAAGTAGTGTTTTAACCATTGCACATTTAAGAAATAATTTTTGATTTATCGTTATTTATCGGCCAATAAACAACGATTTGGAGTTCTGATAAATATGAATTAAACCACGAGGGCGTTAGCCCGAGTTGTTTAATGGCCAACCATCAAAAAGACAAAGAGTTGTTTATTGGCCGATAAACAACGATAATGCGAAAATTATTTCGATTCTAACATGATTCGAATATATTTTTGCAACTGTAGTTAGAATTCCTTTTCACTATGCTCCGCTCAGTATCAGAACTTTTTTGCGTTGTTTACGGGTAGTTTAACAACAATAATTGTGTTTTTGTCTAATGAACAATTAGCGAGTCTCATGTTATAATGTAATTTCTCAAATAAAAAGGAACGAAGCAAAAACTGTCCAATCCAATATTTTAGGGCCCGAATCCATCAAGTTCATAATCAAAACCGCATTTAAGTAAACCATGAAACTCCTCAAATATGTGGTTCTCAAATTTATACAATGTTCGTGTGTGCTGTTATTTTTTACGTGTATCAAATCATATGGAAAATAAAAGCTTTTCGTTTCCATTTCAGTATTATCATATGAACGGAGTCAAATGGATTTCTCATAGAAAGTTCCAACTGCCCAAATTGTACGTAGGCGTCAATTCATTTCGTTAATTTCCTTTATGAGTACGGCCCATAAACGTTCGAAACACGGGAAAACAAATCTGAAGCTCAATTTGAAATCCCAAATATTTTGCTTGTGAAATAAGCAGCACTGCATGCTAGTTAAAAAAAAACAGGAACAGAACGTAAAACAGAATATATCATTAATCGATTGAAAACATAACTTTTTATTTGATAAAAATCTATAACCAAGTTACCAAGCAATTTGAATCAATCAATTTATAAACAGACGTTCATATGTACATAATAAAATAAATAAAAAAGCAAGTTATCCTGCATTATGAAACCCTAGTTCTCATATTCAAACAAGTTGTATTGTAACTATTATTACTTCGAGCAGAGAAATGACAGAATATATCATATATCCCTTAACATTAACCAGACATAAACGAAACCACGTGAACAATATCATTAACAATGGAAATGCATAACTTGGGCCAATATTAAGTAAGCTACTATACAGTATGTCAATATTATTTATGAAAGGCCCTTTTTGCAATGTAGATGTAAAATCTTGTGTGTGGTGTTAAACAATTATACATTGTACATGTATTCAATCACATCACTCTGGAACGATTTTAATTAATTGCGATATATTCTGCTATATATCAACCAAATTCAACATCACATTACTAAAATTTCTCGGAAGTGGGGATGGGGGACTTTGTATATTACAATCTTTTCTCAGTTTAGTGCCATTATAGAAAACGATGTATAGACATTTAACTTTTGTTTTCTAATTAAGTAAATCAGACAAATTGGCCTTTAATATTATTTTAGCGTTTAACACGAAATTCCGTTAGTGTAAAACCGTTACCTTTATACTCAGTAAACATTATAATAACATAAATGGACTATCAAGACAAAACATCGATAGAAGCAAACAAACATTATAATCAAAATCAATTGGTCGTCAACAACGTTATTACAGTCAGTGTAAGCGTGATTATTTTCGCCAGTATATTTAACGACGGGATGCCGCCGGCGTTGCACCTGTCGGTATTACAGTAACACATCGATCCAATGGAGCTGGAGGACCCTAACTTGTCATTGCAGCCAGATTTTGAATACGGTGTTTCACTGCATCCCCTGCGAACTCCTGGAACAGTTGATTAATAAGTCATTATTATAATACAGTGATCTCTTAATGGGACCATATCTACACAAAGGCCCCAACCGTGCAACATCAGTAAAACATATCACAATTTGCAATTAATATGGGAATGTTATATTGGTTTTAAGTATGTACATATAATGGGAAAAGAGTACACGCATTCTGAGAAAAAATCATTATATTATTTAGGTCGTATTTGTTAAGCCTTTTTCGTGTTTACATTTTGACGCCCAAGTTGTGAGTTTCGTGTATTAGCTTAGTTATGAGTTAATATTACATTTTCCTACTTTGCACATGTATGTTTGTATTGGTTTACTTTACCATCTTTACGATTCCGATCAAATTAGTACGCTTTTTATGGTTTACTAACCTATGGAAGGCATAACTTGTTACAAGTGTGCCTTTTTGATCTATCAAATTAAACTGTTTATACTTACATGTGTTAAAATAGTTGTCATCGAAATGCCCTTTGGAAAATTAAGTTAGCTAAAAAACAACTTACTTACTTGTTTTCATGATCAATATATTTTAGACAAACCTGTTTCGCTCAGTCCATCTTTTTTCGTGATTTTTTCTTTATAGCACCACCGTGTTGCACAGTACGTCGGCGTGAGCTGCTTCTTGCTATACGGATCGTTACACACGCTGCCGTCAGCGCGACTGTCGCACACGTAGCAGTAGACGTTGGCCGGGGGCTTGGGCGTTGTTGACGTGGCTGGGTTTTGTGCTAATGCTAAAATTTGAAAAAAAATGTAATAAGGAGACCCTTAAATAACCTGTCCGATTTTAATTGTATTCACTAACAAGAAATTATGGTATTTATCAAACATACACATAAACACTATAAAATAATACATTTGAGGCGTGTCGAGGGAAAATCGGGCTAAATACATGTGCGTAAAGTGTCGTCATGTATTTAGCCCGATTTTCCCTCGACACGCCTCAAATGTATTATTTTATAGTATTTTTGCGAGCTGCACAGGCTAATCCGGGACGACACTTTACGCACATGCATTAATTTCGGTTTTCCCCCGACACGCCTCATTTGAATATTATGTATTCTCGGTACGCTATGGCATATATAATCACGCTTTCTTAGGTTAAACTCCGATGAACACCGTTGACAGTACAGGAATGTGTTTTACATGCCAATCAAAAATACAGTCCTAGCTTTCTGAATGGCTCAACACATTGTCAATCAAATCTCGCCTTCAAACAGTCCTCAAACTGTCGATGTCTTTTATTATTATTACCACTACAGTCCAACACAGCAAGTGAAGGGGGATGATTGTGTGTTTTTTTGTTGTTTTTTTTAAATTGTTATTTTTGGCACGCAATTGATGAATGAAAATAAAAGAAAAAAAATGACACAAAAGAAATATACGAAAAAAACTTTGAGCACAATTTTTATAAAAACAAAAACAAATATATCTTCATGAATTGCAATTAAAATTTTACTAAACTGTTTTCAGATTAGATTCGAACTCGGTTCGGCTCACCAAAATCTTCAACACATACCACTAGACCATTCTTCTTTTGCTTATAGTTGTCTGTTTATTAATATGAATACTATATTTGAAATGAATGACACATTAAACTGACACAAAAATAGCAATTGCATTGATACCATTATCAAATGGACTGTGCTGATCTTTGGTGTCTCAGAGGTCGATGTCGAAGTTCCTATCAATTTACGTTAATTGTAAGTTTCTGACTTCCTACTGTATTTTTACATTCGATACCCATTACATAAAACATTTCTTATGGTTTGGCCATATAAATATTCGAGGTTTCAGGCCATTTAATCCATGTAAATTGTTTAGAAAGAGGAACAACTCTGTATGGCCTGTAGTGTGTTTACTTTAGTTATTGGATTATTTATCTTGATTTCACAACTTTCGGCTTTATTCGACCGTAACATCAAAATATATATGCCAGTCACCTGGTCTGTCTTTCAGTTTGTCTAAATAAAAAAATAAATGGCCTTTAAGTAAACATGGCCACTTCGCAAACCAGTGTCAGCAGTAATAAAAACACTTAGCCGGTTCTCAAAACTACGGTGGCATAGACGTGACATGCGAGTTATTAAGTCGTGGCCACGAGCTACGTAACTCCTGGCCTCGACTTCCTAACTCGTGCCCCGAGATAAATTATTTTTCCCACATGTCCTTCTATGCCACCGTACAAAACACTTTTATAGGAGTAGTACTTGTATAATTGTACATTCATAAACTAGGTATTTGAGTCATCTTGGTAAAGTTACAATTCAAAATTTCAAAAAATGTCTTACCTTGTAAAACGAGATAACTTCCAATAACAAAAAGCTGCATCCGCTTCTGTATCATTGTAATCGCAAGCATTTTGTGTAATTAAATCGAAAAATGTACTGTTTAAACTCATATACCGAGTAAAAGTTAAACTAAACACAAGTCCGTCTAAATATACATGTTTAACAATATTCCTCTTAAAAGTATACCCAAATATTTCTTTAATTGAACTAAAGTTGGCAATCGATTTTGTTAATCGTTCAACTCGGAGTTCTTCCGGGTTGGTAACGCTTGTATACATGTGCAGTGGTCCGCGACATGAGGATATCATGTTTCATGATATAAAACATTAGTATAAAACAGGCGTATGCTTTATTTAAACATAAATATTTCATAAATACCAGTTTCTTCATGGGTATAATGCTCGGTTTAAAGAGCATCACTCTTGCTAATATAAATATTAATGACATAGAATGTATACGTGTAATATAAAGATTCTTAAAATAGTATGTGTGTCGTACTTTTTGCACTCGACTAATAAACAACTAATAATGTCAAAAAGGTTATGGTTTATATGGGAGAATAAAAATTACCCAGTTTAAGTTTATATGTTAATTTAGACGGCGTTAATATATAGACCTCAATAATAGAACATTATACATACGGTGGTGTTTGATTCAGTTAAATACCTTTATAGTATTACAATAAATACTTATTTTAAAGAAAAGTGTTTGAAACTTACAGATTTACCGTTTTTCTAACCCTAAAACAATTTTATAAGTGACTTTTTTATTGATACTAATTAGAAAACGAAAGGAAAATGTTTATAAATAAATGCATGTATCAATAAAGACAATAAAAAGCATATGGCTTGCAACGAATAACGCCACCTAGACGTTTTAGTGATGTGTTGCTTATTTTGTTGGATAAATGACAGGGACCATAATCAAAAAGGTTCTTAAGGAAAACTTAAGTACATTTCTTAAATTCGTGATATTCCTTAAGTCTCTAGCGTTTTCATATAGGCCTCTTTTTACATTTGCGTGTTTCAAACTAATAAATATTACTCATGAATATGTTTCATATTTAACCCTTTTGTAAACAGAAATGATTAAATTCACATTATACAATTTGATCTGAAATTTACACTTAAGTACAACTTAAGTTAAGATTTCCGTTCGGAGCTTTGTGAATACTAGACCAGAACATCTCGAAATTAAATACAGGTTACTCTGTAGGATGTAAACAGAATTGACCAGTAGATACCTGTCAATAAAAGATTGAGCTGACCAATTACGGGTTTATATTTCAGCGGTAAACAATAGCACATGGTTGCATAATCCAATCGATTTACTCAAAACCCTTGGACAAACAACTTTGGACAAACAGAAAGGCGGAGCGATAAATTTCAGTCTACTGGTTAATTTGATTACAACACTTTGAAACCATGATTTTGAAGGGCTTTTAATTAAACAAAAAAGTTAAAATGTTCATTTGTGATTAAGATCAACACTCCAAAGCTGAATTTTGGAATAATTACAACTCCAATTGCATTTTAACTGCATGCATGATAAACATATTTGATTATTCATGTGCACACTTGTTTCTGACCGATTTATTCAAGCTCGGTGTAACCGGCGGCTAACCGGATAACGTTTACAAACAAGTACATCGGGCTGTCAAATAGGCTGAAAAACATGGCACCCTTGGTACAAATGACGCTATTTGCTTTGCTAGCCGACGAAGTTCTGCAAAGCAGTGACGAGTATGAACTGTTTATGGATGTTAACACACTCACATTGTGTTTTCTATAAACGTAAGCCGCGTTCAGTCAAACAGAAATAGCTTACGTTTTAAGAAATCGTAATGGTTAGATACCAGTAAATCATTGTGTATCCCTCAGTGGTCCATTCAAAAGTAGTGCCTATTACTAAAGAGTTCCTCTTCTCTTCTGGCATAAAAGCCATTTAGGTATCTCAGACATGCCTTTTGTGGTTATTTCTAATATCCTATGCGTGTCGGCAACATTTTGGTGCATTTCCTTGGAGGCTAACTTGAAAGGTGACCTGTTGGGGTGTGTTTACTGTGGTATGGGGCTTTTGTCGAAATATGACTGCCGAAACCGTGTTTTCTACCGGTGCATGCATTTAAGTGAGATGCATTTTCTTAGAAATAACATGACATATCTTTTTTATTGCAAATTTTGGAAGAGGACAGATTGATCTTTAAATGGATACCTCGCTTGCACAATCTGAAATAAAGGAAATGCTAGAAAAATGCTTGGAAAGTGTGCCGTTTTATAATGGGACCCTATGGGAATTGGAATTACTGGTATCTAACCTTTAAGAAAACCAGGAACCGGCCTTTTAGGGTCCACTTATACATAAAATCCCCATGTAACTGTGTTATTTTATTGCATTTATTACTTTTCACGGGAATAACTGTGAATTATATCATAACTGACACGTTATCAACGATTTTTAAAGCGAAACGGGTAAAAAAATGAAAAAAAGTACGGAAACTCGCCTTTTGCAGCTCACAGCACATGGAATCATGTTATTCGCAAATATTACACGTTTTATACCTTATTACTGTCCATTGCATTAAAATAAGTCTAAATGAACTGGTATTTTGACTGGTTTATGTGATTTAGGTGCGAATTTTAGTTCACGCTCCCCATACAATCCAAGTACTTAAGCGCAAGCCAGATGGCTTATCATGTGTCATTCTCAAATGCGTTTTGGGGGCATTTATACTTAGCGGATCGACCTGAAATTTTGCATGTGTGGTACGAGTAGGTTAATAATGATGTAGAAGATTTTTTTTCATGATAGCATAATTTTGAGTTTTCTTTAAGAAAACCAGGAACCGGCCCTTTAGGGTCCACTTATACATAAAATCCCCATGTAACTGTGTTATTTTCTTGCGTTTATTACTATTCACGGGAATAACTGTGAATTATATCATAACTCTCACTTTATCAACGATTTTTAAAGCGAAACCTGTTTTTTTCGTGTAAAGAAATGAAAAAAAAGTACGGAAACTCGCCTTTTGCAGCTCACAGCACATGGAATCATGTTATTCGCAATATTATACGTTTTATACCTTATTACTGTCCATTGCATTTAAAATAATTTTAAATGAACTGGTATTTTGACTGGTTTATGTGATTTAGGTGCGAATTTTAGTTCACGCTCCCCATACAATCCAAGTACTGAAGCGCAAGCTAGATGGCTTATCATGTGTCATTCTCAAATGCGTTTTGGGGGCATTTCTACTTAGCGGATCGACCTGAAATTGTGCATGTGTGGTACAAGTAGGTTAATAATGATGTAGAAGAGTTTTTTTCGTGATAGCATAATTTTTAGTTTTTTTTAAATGTTAGATACCAGTAAATCATGGTGTATCCCTCCGTGGTCCATTCAAAAGTAGTGCCTATTACTAAAGAGTTCCTCTTCTCTTCTGGCATAAAAGCCATTTGGGTATCTCAGACATGCCTTTTGTGGTTATTTCTAATATCCTATGCGTGTCTGCAACATTTTGGTGCATTTCCTTGGAGGCTAACTTGAAAGGTGAACTGTTGGGGTGTGTTTATTGTGGTATGGGGCTTTGTCGAAATATGACTGCCGAAACCCTGTTTTCTACCGGTGCATGCATTCAAGTGAGATGCATTTTCTTAGAAGTAACATGACGTATCTTTTTTATTGCAAATTTTGGAAGAGGACAGATTGAACTTTATATTGATACCAGGCTTGCACAACCTGAAATAAAGGAAATGCTACAAAAATGCTTGGAAAGTGTGCCGTTTTATAATGGGACCCTATGGGAATTGGAATTACCTAATTGGAATGCCTAGCACAGTACTGTTTGTATATTCGGACAAATATATTTTGGATATCCTTGTGATTTGTAACATGTATTTGGTCAATCAATAGCAGTTAGTACCTTCTGGTTTTTCAACCATCGAATTGTTATAATTTTTTTTATTTTTTTTGGCTTTTATGTTCACGCTTCTTTGAATGTATGATTTATTGTTCATTCAATCTTTTACCAGCAGTTCTTGTTAAACATGTGCATCTTAGGGGCTATAGCATGCCTGTTATCGACAGTACTGCAGAAATGCAGTACAAGGGATCAGTTTACCTAACTTTCTTGGAATGTACCTTGAGTAACTGCATTGTGTCATTTCAGTTGCTGTGAAATGCAACTTTGTCTTGTATTTATAGCATAATCTTAAATGATATATTCCTTGTTGCAGGAATAGGTAGGTCAAGTACAGATCCATCCGCTTGTTCGAGTCTGTGGTGCCCCGTCAGACATTAGACCAGTTTCGCAGGTTCTGTAGGGTGTCTCGGGGGACATTTGAAACTTTATGCCAGAATTTAGGCCAATGTCGGGAGCTTAGAAAACGAGTGTATCAAGGTGGAAGGGATGAAGTGCTGCTTGATAAAAAAATTCTTATGACATTACGATACCTAGCTTCCCAAGAAACAGTGTATGAAATTAGTGACATTTGGAGTGACAGAGTGGGCCCTCTTAAAGCTCAAAGAGACTGTGATTAGTGCAATAAATAAATATATTTTGAGGACGTTTATGAATTGGCCTAGTGACGATCAAATGGACAATATTGTATGTCAGTTTAATGACATGGGACTCCATTGCTTTCCCAATGTTATAGGTGCCATTGATAGCCGGGCCGGCTTGCTTAGTTGGTAGAGCGCTGGACTACAAATGCGAGGATCGCGGGTTCGATTCCCAGCCCGGCCACATAGCTTGTGTCATGAAATTATTTCTACGGCCATTCTGAATCAAGTAGGGCAGTTGTCAGTTACTGGCATAAGTATGTGCACTTAGTACTGGTAAACCAGCTTACCCACGAAAAGTGTGAGTAGGTTAACTGACCGCCGTTATATGACTGAAATACTGTTGAATACGGCGAAAAATCCAAACAAACAAACAAACAGGCGCCATTGATGGTACGCACATTCGGATTGAACCTAATGTATAAAATCCACAGTCGCTCTATAACAGGAAGAAGTTCTACTCCATTATCCTACATTTCTGTAGAGAAAACATGCAGTTCACCAGCATAAATGTTGGGGGGTCTGGACGAGTGCATGATGCAAAGGTGTTACGTAACTCACAGTTATGGTAAAATGGTTACGAAAAATTTCAGTCTGGACGATTTCATATTTTAGGTAATGGTGCATACCCACTGAAGGGATGGCTGCCTTCTCCTTATCGGGGTACCGGCAATCTTTCAAGAGAACAAATAAAATACAACACATGGTTTTCTTCAAAGAGGCAAACAGTCGAGAGAGCATTTGGCCTCCTTAAGGGTAGATTTCGACGTCTGCAATACATATATCTAACAAGTATTGAAGCGGTTTGCAAAATTGTTGCTGCTTCTCGCATATTACACAATGTTTGCTTCTTCTCAGAAGAGGATGTTAAGGACTTTATGCTTGCAGAAGATGACAATGATGTAAACTTGCAACAAGTTGTTTTTCTAGAGAGAAATGAAGAAGGAGCGCAGAAGAGAATACACATAACTAATCAACTAGCTCGATAACAATTATTCGTTGCACCATATTAACAATTTTGTTTGATATAATATAAAAAGGACTTTGCGTTCCTTTTCGTATATGAAGTCTGCAAACGTCAAGGAATATAGATGCAATAATGTCTAAACAAATGTAGCATTGGCCGACTTCTTAAATAAACGTCATAACACGGAAATATCTGTTGAACAATTTGTTGTTTTACGACCATGTTTCAACATAATTAATTCAAGATGTTTACAGCTTGACAGTTAACTACAATTCTCGGTCTGGGGTCGTATTCCAGAAACATCTTAAGTAAAATCTTAAGTAAAGTGTTCACCAATTATCAACCTAGTATTAACCACTATTTTCATTACTGTAATTGGGAGTTACTAAGGTGTAAAAAAAATGTTTGTTTCAGTTTACATTACCAAAAATATCAGGGTAGTGGATTCTATCAAAACTAAACACTTATTTAACCAAAAAACATGTAATTATTGAAAAACATAAATATAACAAAAACAACCCCAATGAAATGTTCTAGGGTCGGGGCATTTTGAGGGTTGGTCGTGTAACATGAAACACACTTATTTTTTTACGCCTAATTCGTATGTAGTTTCACATGCCTTACTATAATCTTTGTCTGTCTTGGCTGGAAACTGTGGGACGGATGGTAAATGGTAACGGACTCTCCACATTAATATAAGGCTATACAATTTAAATAACTATTTTTTTGTCCGATAGTTTTAATAAGAACTCAAAACAAGTGAACAGTAAACAATTGGAAACAAATAAAAATCATACAAACTACAGAAATTATTTTGACTAGAACAACTTGAAATTTTGACAAAACAAGGACTGTGTCATGGACGCAGATGCTCACCGGGAATAGCTAATGTTGCACGAGTATGAATCCGAATACAGTTTTCGAACAGTTTCGAGAATGAAAGCACTGCACACTACAGTAAATTGTAACAATATTTACTATATTGTGCCTTAAACATCAAAGTACTGTGTATGGTCTAGTAACAAGCGCCGTCTGGGACAGCGCGCTAGACTATTCAACCGCTTTGTCAGAGTTATTGGCCTTTATCACTACAAAAAGGGGCATAACTCAGGTCAGAGTTATAGGTCTTGGTCCGTGACCTTATATAATGACCCTGAAGACATGCGCAAAATTTTAGTTGAATATCTACAGTTGATTTTTAAACTGTGATTATAGAGATATGGAGTTGTTGCATGCAAACTTTAACCTGAATTTCTAAGTACAAAAAAGGCATAATTCTGCTAAATTGCAGATCAGAGTTATGGGCCTTTGTCGGTGACCTTAACATAATGAGCCCGAACACAGTGTGAAGTTTTAATTGAATATCTGTAGTAGTTACAGAGATATGGACTTGTTGCACCCAAACCATAACGGCGACGGCGACGAAAGGGCGAGTAGTATAGCTCGAACTATTCGGTGAATAGTCGAGCTAAAAATCGGAATATTAATTTATTAATATGCACAACACAATTTGATAATAGCCCATTCTTACTAACTAAAGTTTCTTGGCTCTTATATGAATAAGTTCTGGTTTTATGTTACACAATTTAAAGGATACACATAGAAGGGCAAATTTATATGGCCCCACTGATGTACCAACAATATGTCAATGTTTACATGTAACAATGCAAACAATTATCACCTGAACATACAGTCGGTTTAAATTGTGTTGATAATGAGGGGATAAACCATTTACTGAAAACAGGGGGGTTCGTGATTTTCTGTTTATAAACACACCGCAATATCGTCTGTATTTACAAGTTGACTGATTTACCTGCATCGATAAGTCCATGTTTATAACGGTTCTCACTTGCATTTTTACGGACTGTACATTGTATTAGAAAAACACAATTTCTTACCAGCCTATAAACTAACTTATAAATAATTTCAGTCATGAAGTAGAATAGTCAAATGAGTGACGGATATATCCCCACAATATGGCCTTATCACAAAACTATGGCATCTATTCGAAAGATACGGCAGAGAGAGAATGTTTTAATATGCGAATGGTCAACAGTGTATTTGGAAAACAATTAATGTCAATAAGAGCCATAACTCTGTCAACATTTAAGGGTTTGTAACCAAAGTTGAGCTTGATCTGTATTTTAGGATGTTACACCTATGTACCAAAAATATTTAAATTTGTGAAGCCTTTCATGAGTTATTGTCCATGTTTTTCGAGAATTAAAGTCAAAAATGGGCCATTACTGTGTCAAAACTTAGTGGTTTGTAACCAAAGTCGAACTTGACCTGTTTTTTATGATGCTACACATGTGTACCAAAAAGTATTTGAATATGTCGAGCCATTCTTGAGTTATATTCCGGAAATCATGTTTTTAGGGAATTTTAAGTCGAAAAGGAGCCATAACTCTGTCAAAATGTTTAGTGGTTTGTAACCAACATCGAACTTGACTTGTATTCTATGATGTTACACATGTGTACCAAAAATTATGTGAGTTTGTCAAGCCTTTCTTGAGTTATCATCCGGAAACCAACAGACCGACGGACCGACAAGCTCACTCCTATATACCCCCCCCCCCTTCGTTTGTGGTGGTATAATTAATAAACTGGCTTTAATGTTAAACGTATAGTTATTACTTTTCCTCAGTAAATTTCAAACTAAATTACCCGATTTAAATGACACATTGATATTAATATGTACAGTTATAAAATCAAATGTGAATTACCCCTCCCCCCCCAAAAAAAAATTAATGTATCCTGCTACCTTGCATCAGTCCTCAACTGAAAACAAGTCAATCAAATTATCAAATTAAGGAAACCAATTATAAAGATGAATAAAACTGTTGCCTCAATCGAAACAAACATGAAGTTACATACTTCCTTAATTTCAGATGTGCTAACAAAAATAGACAACAAACAAATGTCTACAGTTGATTTTTCAACTGTAAAAACCTTACATTCCTTTATGATCTAATGCAGTAGCCTGTATATATATCTCAAAAACAACTGAATAGATTTTGTTTAAACGAAATTGCATTTCAATTGTTTTTGTTTTTTTTTCTAGTAGGACTTAACTTATTACTGAGAAAAAAATCAGTATTAACCAAATATAAACATTTGTTATGAAAAATATAAGAAACATATCTTTTTATACGAAAACAAGGGTTAACTCGCTAATTAAAAAATATATAGAATTTGAATAAGGCTTCCTAGCCAAAATACAACAACTTAAAAGTACAACAGCTCAATATCTAGTCAGCTGTAAACTTCAGTCACACAACTGAATCATTTCTCTTTGAAAAGTTGTTTAATTATTGTGTTTTGTCAATATATGATTTCAGAACATCAGTTAAGCTGTTGAATACACTGCATCCTTTCATTCTGCCGTCTTTCTGCTTTCAGACAAAAATCATCTCATTTCAGTAAAGTTCCCAGCTGTCTGCCGTCTTTTTTTCTCATTTCTGTCTGCAAAACGAATAAGTTTTCTGCTCTTGGTTACTTATACATAAGTGTTAACACCCATTTCTACATCCTGAGTGAAAACAAAATTCCTCTAATTTTCCATGAGCCATAACAAAATATCTGGCTTTGGTTCGGAGGAAGAGTTTAAGGTAAAATGGTTTTAAACATGCCCATGGATTCTTTGAAAAATACCCTTCCTGTCTAAGATTCAGCAGGGTCAACAGGCCCTCAGAGCAGCACCTAAAACCTGAACAGATATGTTTGCCCCCAAGCCACTTACTTGTTCCCGATTCCTGAAATATAAAATATATATAACCATAAAGAAACAGATTTAAGACAAGAGAGGCAAATGATTTCAGTCGCAGTTCATTGGATTACGAAGCCCAGATTATTTAGCTGGTAGGGCAGTACTTTACTTGCAAGCGGTAGATGCAGGTTGCTGGTTATAAAGCAAAAAAAAATTTCTTTTACAACAATGTTCATTTGAGAACAGGGGAGAGCATAAATTTTGCAATAAATTTTACTGATGTATTTCTTTAGAAGAGCTAAATTATGGAAATAAACCAACAATTCTTAACTGACATTAAGTGTTAGCCAGTTTTCATTTAATTTTGAATGTTTATAAGTTATAACAACAGTTATATTTTGTACTGCCGCTTTTTTTGTATTTACCATACTTTTTATATGGGCAATATACGCCTGCATCGCATAACCCCCAGGACCATTTCTGTGGTGGAAAGTTCTCCTTGTTTGTCTTTATTGTTTCGACAGGATTTCGATCGCAACTTTCACGTCCCAAAATTAGATAGTTATTCTGAACGAATTGCAATAAAAGTTACATACCTGGGCAGATAAACCATTCCTAATTAATGTTCCATGAATATTTGTATGATAACACTTTCATTTTGGATGCCTGAGCAATATAAACCTACACACCTATGCATTTTTAAATAAATCTCGATAAAATTAAGTTTGTTTGCCCTTTACCGACCGACCCACGAAAAAGCCGCCGACTCAAAAAAAATTATTGCAAAATCTGCGGTAATTATTTTTTATTTAGTTATTTTTTCTTGCTTTAAATTGCGTATTTTTGTTTCGCTCACAACTTCTTAATAAATTACAATTTTGAGCATTAAGGCGCTTAAACAAAAGAGTATCATGCGTTTGAGTGTGAAAACAAGCGCCTATTGACCGGATACTAGTAAACAAGGTGTGTTTCACGTTTTGTCTTGTACACACCGGTCGACGTATGACGTCATCATCTGTGTATAGAAATACATTTTGTTTCAAGGTTAGATACCGGTAAAAAGTAGGGTGATCCCCTTGAATGTTGTCCGTATATGATTAGTTCGTTTTTCTTCTGTCAAAAGAAAGAGACATTTCGCGCATAACAGACAGTGGTTTAAATGGTTATTTCCTGAAAACGACATGCCTTTTGTGCATTTTGATGTATCATGACACCGAATTACTTGAAATTTGAAAATTCAGCAGTTTATGTATAGGAAGCATACATGTGCTTTTGTCGAAATCGCGAGTGTTTCTTACAGGTGACTATAAAAAAGTGAAATACATTTTATTAGAAGTAGCATAACATATCTTTTTTTTTTAATTTTGAAAGCAGAGAGAACCATCTTTCCAAAGAGGTCAGACTCACAATATCTGAATCAAACAAAAGTGGCGACCGATGCCAGGAGATTTTGCTGTTTTACAATGAGACCCTGTGGAGATTTGATTTACCTTTTTATAACCTTCAGCGTGTTTGTTGAAATCAATAAATATAAATACAAAATTCATAAAATTTAAACAAGTAAAGCTTCGGATGACGTATTGTATAATCTATTGTGCGTGGTAGACGAGAACAAGAAAATTACCGACAAATTTTCGATTTCAGTTAGCAAATCAACAAGTGGCAGTGCAGAAAAGTTTTACACTGATATTAACAAATCAAAACGCTGACCGCGTAGAAAGACTGTTGGCGACAAAAGAAACTAAAAGCATGTGAAATATGAGTGCATTTGTGCTAAAAAGGAAACATTTGTTTAAATGAAGTTCAAATTACCACATATAAACTTGACACTATGGCTTCTTATCAATAGTATACATCATAACAAACATTTACTTGTAAGAAACGAACAAATTTGTTTCTAGATAGTTATCAAATGCAAACGGAATTATATACGTAGATGCCAGTTAACACGTCAATCTGCAACGAGCCATGCAGAATAAACAATAAAGCGTGGTAGTTAGGAGCATCAAATGTTAGTGATTCGTAACCTATTGAGTCAAAAAGTCAAAAGTAGGTCTTTCGATGCGAGCTCTTAATACATTGAAGTGATTTGTTGTTACAATATACAGAATAATGATCGGTAACAAGAAATAGCACTTTCTGAACGAGTCAAAAATAACAGTTGTAGCGCATTAATTTAGTGGTCCAATTCCAGGACACTCAGGTGAATATTTTGGTTACATTAAAGTAAATAGCGAAAATAGGGGTGTCATTAATTTGACGTAAATTTTTTAATAAATTGACTTTTTAGAAACTAATATTGAAATAAATCACACGATCCACACATTATGATACACATGACATACATTATCTTAAATAATTAAAAGGTGGAAAAAAAAAACATTCGTGAATGTTTGCTGTTTTGAAGAAGGACCTTTTCAGGTTTCGATTTACAGACTCGTAGCCTGCAAAGAAAAGAAGTAGTTTTCCGCGATACCTGTTTTGGAAATTACCCTCTCAAAAGACCGTTGGCTTCCGCCAACAGTCTTAAAAGCGTAAGTTAATACTGGCTTTGTTAGGGAATAATTCTTTAATCAGTACTATTAACTGTTTGTTAAATTGTCATTTACAAAAGCACATTTTATATTTGAGAGAAACAACATTTCTGATTTTCTTATTGACATTTTAATCAAATTAGTTTTAATTTTCAATTCATAGATTTTACATTTTTCTAGTGAAATCGTATGTTTTTGTACTGTATTAATATGATTGGGACGGTCAAGTCAGTTCAGCCATTGATAATAATACATAGGTCTTCTTGTCAGACAGTATGTGTCTATGTTGTAGTAATTAATATGTGTGTCTAGTCAATTCAGACATTTTTATTAAATATAATACATGTTCTGTACAGATTGTTTTTAAAGCATTGCGTATTCTATTTTATTTAATGTCTCTTATTAAAGCCAGTTTTACCATGTATAATCTTGGTTGTATCAATCAAGATGAAGAAAATAATTGTGATTTTCAAACAAGTATAAAATTATAATGTATTGCTAAATGACGACATTCATGTATGACAAAGATTAAATCCTCGGAATAAAATAAAATATTTTTCCTACCTACCGACCCACCTCTAAAATGGCGGGTCGGTAACGGGCAAACAAAAAAGATTTTTTAATTTAGGCCTAACCGCCGCTGTGTAGCTCTGTGTTCCATTTTATCGATAAATCTGCTAACTCAGGGAATTGTGTCATTTCTATTGGTCAGTTGATTATATTAATAAAGTTGTAGGTGTACACAAAGCAAAAGAAATGAAGTCTGTACATAAATGTAGTATATGAATACACAGGTTTAAATCGGAATTTATGCATTTCCTAGGTCAATTTCGGCATATGTTACGCAGTTTAGGTGTTGTCTGTGTAAACTACATCGATGGATAACTTATCTGAGAAAATCTTTGTCATAAAGTCACTGTGCTTCAAGAACCTTGCATGCACTCTTACAACTCAAAGAATAATGTTTAAACCATATACAAATTATATTACGTTTTGAATTAAGTACGGCAACCATACCTGGTGTTACTGCCACCACATACTGGTTGTTGGCAATGGTGAGCTGAATATTAAATTCACTGAAAAAGAGTAATCTAGAACTAGATATTGTATTTATATTATCAAAGTATTTAATTGTCCAATTTATATAGATCTAATCGAACTTTAAATATTTTATTATTGTTCGATTTTCTCAGATATTTCTTTGTTGAATCTCAGGCAGAAGAAAAATTACAGGCTCCAACCTTTGGCTTTGCACAAGTGAGAATTGCACTGTTTGTCAAGACAAAACGCATTTATCTTATCAGCATACATTCATCAGATAGTTAGCAAGAAAGAAAAGTTCACGAATGGTGTTATAACGTAAGACTTCTGTTATGATTATTAACTCAATTTCAAATTTATTCGCACCTGGATTCACCCAAAGATGTCTTTCCCGCCATCGTAATCGCGATTGATAGGACGCTGATCAAACGTCCAGCCTACCAATTGAAATCGGCTAAAAATGCGGCAACCAAAGGCTTTCCGATTGCAGACCCGGCTACAAACAAGTAGCGCAGCCGCTCATACATCTTCGCCCGGCTGAAACAACGGCTAGAAACAGGTGCACCCATATGTTTGCCATTACACTGTACTACGATAGATACACCACAGTGTATTTACGTCCATAGCAGTACGTCTATATTGAGTTCATTCATTGTTTTGTTCGACATTTAACAACTTTATGATGCAACCAGTTGTAAATTAGTGAATACCTGTATAGTGTCATAAAACATCATATTTTAGAGTAATAAATACTTCGTCCAATATAGTTTTTTTTTCGGAAAGTTTAATTTACAAAGAATAGAGCAAAAAGCAAATAAATGCAAGCACGAGCAATGCAAAGTTTTATTTCAAGTGCATAGCTCTACATAGGAAATGTTATATATAGTCAACTTGCAGAAACAGGGTTGGGAAACCAACAAACATGTGCATATTTACAAATAACACTTCAGTAAAGTTATACTAATGTCTGCATTCGTAATGCAAACGGCTAAACGTACATATTAGGCAACAAAACAACGGCATTCATACCATACATAGCCATTTGAGTTTGAGTATGTTTATAATTAATGAAAACTGTTATTGTTTTGCACAGCATATGAATTATTTACACTATTAGATCTAGTTTGGCCGACAATGCATATACTGACCAACTGACCACTTACTTCGTTTAGATGGCTGCGCAGTTGGAAATTCAACCCACATATGGTTGTATAGAAATTTAGTTAAATTTAAGTTTGTTTATGCAATGCAAAATATGGCACATCTTAGAATAGTGTTTAGATCACCGTACAAACAAATACATAATTACAGATGCGCTCGCATTCGGGAATACCTAAAATTAACCAAAACAATATCCATACATGTAGATAGAATTTTGGTTATTGATGGCATATTCATTGCCTATTACGGGTATTCTAATTTGTAATTAGATCACCAATCTATAAGGACATAATTAAACATGAGCTCACTTACATTCCAAAATAACCGCCCAATTGGGAAACCATTTGTTAATAAATAAAAAGCTTATTCAATTCTCATATCATTAATATGAATCAATATTTAACTGCCGGTTTATGTTAAGCAGAACAGGAAGGATAGTTTACTTAGGCCATCAGAAAAACAGTGACATAATTATATACTATTTATGAAAGCATTCAAATACATGACAATATATTTGCAGTAAATACAGATACATGGTCGCAGTGGTGTAGTGCATATGGTGTCCGCCTTGCAACATGGAGGTCCCGGATTCGATCCCCACTCAGGAAGCGTTCTTAAGATCTTTTCACAGACACCAAGTACTGGTTCTACCCAGGAAACAAACTCGAAAGTGTCTCTATAACTCTAAGGCTTTCGATGCAATCGAGCTAAAATAAATATGTTTAAACTAAATACAGATACAGGATTTAAATACTGAGTTGATAACGATCGTTGGCACCTGTGTAAACTGACTATAGTATGCTTAACAATGTTATCAAGAATCAACTAATTACTTGATTTCGTACGTCTTAACATAGCAAAGTAAACGAATTTGGCAGGATTCCTGAGCACTTTTGTATCTAAGATGACATAATTTTGACAAACGTACGCATATTTCTTTTTGAACTATATATACCATATTTTTGTCTTAAGTCGTGATACAAAGAACATCAAAGTAAAAAATGAAATTCTGTTTCGAAAACTTTTATACATGCAGTTACAAATTGTTCACAGTCTAAATATTTTATTCTGTATTTTGATATCTTCCAGTTTCAATTTCGAATGAATGAGATGATTATCTAAATCGTGTTAATGCAATTCTAGTTTTGTTAATCTTAAAGATGTAATTGTTTATTAAGGCATGCGTAATATTGATTACGCCTTTATTAAAGGTTTGATGCACTTATCCTTTTCTGTGTCTGTGTTGCTCTGAAGAAGTTTCTTCCCTGTTAAAAACGAATTAAAAATCAATGTTATTATATGAATAAATAGTATTTTATTAAAATTAGTATTCAGCTTTGTGATAATTTAGCATTAATGTCTTGCTTATTCAATTTTAAAAATTTACAAGTAAATATATTTATATTTTTATACCAACATACTATAATTAAGATGATATTACATATTATAGTAGCAGTATTATACTGCTACTTTACTACATAAGAGCCTAATTTACCCGAGATAATAAGCGTACAGAACGTCAACGTTAGAAAACAGGCCGTTACGACGGTCATGACATAACAATACGCCGTCAGATCCAATTCTGTAAACCCAACTGATTGACCAACAAGCGTCGCAAACAGAATGCAGCAGACAAACATCCGACTTTCTGAAATAAAAACCATTGATAAACAACTGACACATTACACTCGCCGGCTGCAGTCTAAATTTCTTTCAACAAAAATGAATAGCTTTTAAGCAATGATTAACTTTTAACTCAACACACTTAAAGCTTTGTTTGTTTGTTTGTTTGTTCGTTTGCATTTTTCGCCGTTTTTAACAGTATTCCAGTCATATCACAGCGGTCAGTTAACCTACTCACACTTTTCCTGCGCAAGCTTAGTCGATTTAGCGGTTTACCAGTACTAATGGCACATACTTATACTTATGCCGGTAACTGACAACTGCCGTACTTGAACACAAAGCGCCTTAACAGCACACCTTGCAATGATTTTAACATGTTTGCTGTCGCAGTGTTGCTTGAAATGTTAATTTAGACATAACTCTCAAACAATGAAAAGGTACATTGTTGCATGTCTTATGCATGATTTTTTAGCATGACAGAAATGTACTAACCAACAAGAATCTTACCAATTAAGCACCCGACTGCTGCGTGTATAGCAAGGGCCTCAGGATCTATGTTCTTTCTCTTTTCCAGCCATACCGCTGACACAAACACGTGTATGCAACCCAACCAAAATTATGAAATAGTTTATCGCCAGTATAACAGTTAGGATATCTGAAATTAGCATAGTTCATATAAATGTACTTACATAAATAGTACTAGCTTGTTCGTGCAACATTTCCCGTCATGCCCGTTGTCTTAGTCGCAAATATGGACCATATTTTGGGTTTTACATAGAAGTCTCTATGTTGCTGAATTTCAATTACCGATGATAATGTTGAAAAGCAAATGCATGTACAGTACGAAGAATAACGTTACAAATGTGTTATAAGTATAAATATCTAAATTGTACAAAATATAGGAATAATAAAACACCAGAGACATCACCAGGATAGAAACCCATCCGCTGGTCCTTTATTTGAGGGTAGTGACTAATTGCCTATACAATACAGGACAATACACACAACACAACATAAAAATGATTACAACTGAGGTCACCGTATTGGAACGGTGAATGCAAAGCATTGGGCGATTTTAGACTCAAATAGTTCTAAATTGAGTAAACATGAATAAAACAAAAGATCATACCAGGAGTTATATCCTTACAGTCCTTTAAATCCTGGGTTGTATCAGCAGCAGCCATACTATTTTCAGAGACATTACGACGAGGAGTATCGTTTTCAACTTCTCCAATTTTAGTTTCCGATTCATTGCATATTGTGATCATCATGAAATTTCCATGGCGGCTCACATTTCCTTCTCCTGCTTCTTGGTTGAACAAATCTACCTTTACGTTCATCAATGGCATCCCGATATTGGCAAAGATAAGTACAATTAAGCTAACAACCGCTGAACCGTCCATGTTTGAATAACCAGAAACGAAGAACAGTGCAATGTTACCTATTTCCAGCAATAATAAACCAGCAATAAAAGCAAAGCAAAATAAGTATACTCATTTATTTCCTGACACCAAGTCTATTTCAGATGTTTTGTATTACAAGTTTGTATATCTGTTAACTGACATTCCAACAAGCAGTTAGATGATTAAGCAGTTTCACTTTCATTCTACTGAAATTTGAATTATTATGCGATCGATATATTAGAAGTTGTTTAGCATTTTCGTTGTATGCTTATAAATTGTTCATCACATTAATTCACAAAACATAGAACTGTTTGACTATCAGTGTAAGGAAAACACATTACATTGGTCCATTAATTAACCCAGTGGACGCAAACTACTGCTGCCACTGTTTGACGATATTCGAATCGCAAACCTGGTATATTGATGTACACAATTTTACAAAATATTTATAAAAATTAATAAAAGTGGCTGCTATTTAAATTATTCTGAACAGCAAAAGAAAACGTGATATTTATAAAACCGCTGCATTTTATAGTTGAGTACGTACGCTTCTTCAACCTAAAAACATATTTGTCTGTATTTATCAAGGAAACAATTCAGTAACGATATGGAAGATAATTGACAATTCAATAGTTCACAAATTTAGAATAACGGCATGAGTGCAGTTGTGTTGAATAGTGTATTGTTTAAGATATTTTAACAATAACATTATGTATACTTTAAGATTTTTGAAAATGTTTCGAATAAATGTAAATTGACTTGACAAACCTATTTAATAAACAAATATGATTATTTTTTTTATTCTGTATTCATTTAAAACCACTTGGTCAATAAGTCGATGTTCTCATCATTGTGGCAGCAATAGTGTTTCAAATACAGGAATAATGAAACTCCAGAGACATCACCAGGAGAGAAACTCTTATTACCATCCACTTGTCTTTTATTTGAGGCAAGTGACCAATTGCCTATTCGATACAGGACAATACATACAACACAACACAAAACAAAAAGGATTTAAAATGAGGTCACCACCTTGGCACGGTCAATGCAAAGCATTGGTGGTTTCAACCGGTTTTAAGGCATGCCGAACCTCACACACTCAAATCAGCACGTGAGAAAGTACATCCTGTATATTCTACCTTTCTTCCGCCACCAGCGATATTACGAGGTAAGTTCTTGATATCCATAACAATGACTCGAACCAATCGTGTTTTTGTTTATTAATTGAGACGTTTATGCAGTAGAGTTGCAGCAATCTACATTTGTTTGAATGAAATGAATGAAACAAAAAAATATCCAAGCCTGACACTGTCATTTGGGGTGTATCGTTGTTCTTATTTTGTATTTAAATATGTCATGTCGTTATGTTTGCCCAAATAATACTCTTTAAAGCCGATTTCATAGTTAAATTTTAAATTTCAACATATCATATACGTTAAATTATATAAATCATTCACTTTATATTGTGCTCACTTGGAAAAAAAAACAAAGCCAAATCTCACTACAATTAAAGTCTTTCGCATATTCTGGTATTGACGTACTGTTGGATTGTGAGCATTATATTTGTATCTTAATCATAAAACACGTACACGCAAGTGAGATTATTATAAGTAAATAACTCGCAATTTGTAAACAATGTATTGTATTTTAATTCATCTCTTCATTGAAAAGTTAAAATGTATCCGAAAACTGATATTGTACTGAGCTGTTTTTACAAAATAGTTTACCTTTAGTAGGTTATTTTCAATGAGCATTGATATTTATCAGCAACTGATCAAATATGCCAAAAAATGGTGTTGTTTTTTATTCAACATTATCTTTAAATACGCAAACAACTAGTTTTCAAATCTATATGTTTATAATACAACGGCTTGCTTTTGCTATGCATATTATGACAGTACTTTAAATATAGCACCGTTATTTTGATCATCTGCGGAAACAGTTATAAATGCAGCTGTGCTCACAGTCGGGATAATGCACGAAAAATTACCGCCCAGCTGGAAAACCATTTTTTACCAATATAAAGCTGATTTCATTGTTCATAGGAATCCTATGAATGACCATTTAACTGCTATTTTATGTTACTGATCATGGTGCACACTGTCAAAAATGAAATGGGCAATGTAAACAGTTAACAATTATAAAAGCAACATAAAATATGGTTGAACGCACTGCTCTTCCGATTATCACGAAATAAAATATTTAAAAAACTGAGTAATACAATACTCGTGCACACTATAGATTTGTAACACTATCTGTATATATGCCGTTGAACAGAGAACGCCGTTTTGAAAAGATGCCGTACTTGTTCGAGGCAAATGTAACACGTTACGGATTACTTTGTCTTATATTGAATATAGTTTCATGAACGGTTTGACGTCCGTATCCTTGTCTGTGTCTTTGTTGCTCTGCAGAATTTTCATCCCTGTTAAAACAACCAATATAAAATCAAATTTTGTGTATGAATACAACTTATTTTATTTGCATAATTATTTAAACGCAATTTATATCATATAGTGGCTAATTCACGATAATGGCAATGCATTAATCACATACATACTAATGTGAATACACATCAGCATTTGATAAATTGGATAGAACATTTGATGTTTATTCTTTAAAACAATGTTTAGATTTGACACAAGATCTTAGTTTACCCGAGATAATTAGCGTACAGAACGTCAGCGTAATAAGGCACGCGGTTAGGACGGTCATGGCATAGAAGTACGCCGTCAGATCCGATGCTGTAAATCCCACGGATTGACCAACCAGCGTCGCAAAGGAAATGTAGCAGACAAACATAATACACTCTGAAAGGAGAACTATTTCACTGACGTATAACACAAACCGATTGCAGTTTAACAATACTAAAATCAACAAAAGACTTTTAAGCAAGACGTGTTTTGTCTGCATATGCTGCAATGACATGTGTGCTGTCGCTTTATGTGTTCAAAATGTTACTTTATAATCATTATGTTTTTACTTTAACTCTCAAACTAAGGACTTTAAGTGCCACTTGTCTTATGCGTGTTTCGGTACACGAAAAGTATATATATACACACATAAACAAGAATCTTACCAACGAAGAACCCGAGTGCTGCGTGTTTAGCAAGAACCACGGACTCTATGTTCGTTCTCTTTCCCAGCCATGCCGCTGACAAAAACACGTGAACACATCCCGACAAAATTATGAAATAGTTAACTGCCAAAATCACCAGAGCTAGGATATCTGAAATTCACATAATACATATACCTGTATAGGTAGTTCTAGCTTGTTTGTGTAACATGTTCAAGGACGTCCAATGTCATTAATATCGACCATATTTTGCGTTTTACATAAAATGTTCTACGACATGGTATATTGCTTAAATTCAATCTCAGATAATAATGTTAAAGTAAATGCACAGGGTACGAACATTGACGTCACAAATGTGTAAGACTAAGTGAGTATAAATATCGAAATAAAACAGATACAAATCGTTCTAATTTAAGAAAAAATAAATAAAACAAAAGATCATACCATGAACTATATCCTTACAGTCCATATCAATCTCGGTTGTTTCATCACCAACACCACCAAGGCGATCATCGTTTGCAACCACTCCACTTATGTTTTCCGATTCTTGACATTCTGTGATCGTGATGAAATTGCCATGGCGGCTAACATTTCCTCCTCCGGCTTCTTGGTTGAACAAATCCACCTTCACGTTCAGAAATGGCCTCCCGATGTAAACAAAGACAAGTACTATGATACTTATGACCGCTGGGGCATTCATGCTTCAGAAACGATGAACACTGCAATAGTACCTAGTTCTGCAATAATAAACAAGCAACGTTTGCGCAAACTTAATCACGTACTTGTTTAATTGAAGGTAATCGCGCTTATGTTTGTTCTTTAATGAAATTACCCTAGTCGAATTGCGTTTTTGAATATGGCATAGCGTGTTTCTATTTTAGAGTCTGACATCATGGTCTATTTTAGTAGTTTTTATTATTTATAAACGTTAACTAGAATTCCAAAATCATAGTTTGCTGTTATTGTATCATTCTACAGAAATTAGATTAATTTATAGATGCGATCGATATTTAAGTGTTTTTTTAGCATTGTCATTTTATAAATGTCAATTATTCATCAAATTAATTCACAAACAATCCATCAAACTGTTTAAATATTATTGGGAGAAAAGAAACAGGACATAGACGCATTATTAAAACCCAGGGGACGCAAACTACTGCCAACATTGTTAACCGATATTTGAAACTAGTATTTTGATTGAAAGTCGTAGTAAAAAAATATTATAAGAATGAATAGACGTAGCTGCTAGTTAATTCATGCTGAGAAAAAGAATAAAACAATTTTATATAATTACAATTTCCTGTGGTTTCATCATTTAATAGTGTTCTGATTGGCTGAAATGCATCATGTGACAGGCTTTTATTTTTCGATGAAGCCGGTTGCCTCTATTAATATTCATGAGGGACTACTTTTTATTGTTGTTTACATGCAGTGCTGTCACACACAAAAAACACACAAGTAGAAATACTGTAACAGATTTATTAACATTTTTACATGGCATTGTCAAAAAAAAAAGATTTAATAATAAATAAATAAATTATATAATAACAAAATATAAACATGTAAAAAGGTATGTTGTTTATTTCGTTTTGCCTATTTGATGAGCATTATGCCTGAAAGAAAAGAAATAACATAGAGAGAAAATTCAACACAAACATAAAAAAGGGGGGGGGGGTATGTACGATTTTAATATGAACATTTCATTTTCTCATAATTTGAACAACACACATGAGAGGACAAATGTATTCCTAGTGCTGTGGCGTATGAACAATCTGCACAGAAATTAAATCAACACGCAACAAATATTGGGGATTTCCCAAAAGTGTACATGTCTGATGCACATGAATGAGTTTTCGACTGGAAGACGAAAAGTATTTTTAAGTATTTCGAGGATTTTTAAATATCAATTCTTCTGAACTTTTATTCTAGTTTGTTATTTATCAGTGTTTTATAGGTTTTATTTTACTTTCATATATTTATATGAAAATTTTATGAGATCGTACATACTCTCTTTTATATTTATATTTATCAAAAGAGGATTACAAATGAAATTTAACAAACACAAACATAAAAATACACAATTTTACAGATTAGGGCAAAAAACGGTTTAGAAACAAGAGGTTTCATTCAAATAACAGACATCCAGTTGACCAAACGTCTCACATTTTTTTACACCGGAAAACCAAGCGAGCATGGTATGCAGTCATCCCATGGAGGGCCTAACGGGTCGTTTTAAGAAAGAAATAAAACATACACTAAAACCCCGCTTTACGACCACCTCGATTTTACGACCACCCCGCTAAAACGGACACTTTTTAAAAGACCCGATTGTTTTCCTTTATAATTCAATGCTCGCAAACCCCGATTATACAAGCACCCCGCTATTCCGTATTAAACCCACTAATCACAGGCCGTAAGTACCAAATAACGCTCAAAATAACCCCGTTATCGCGACCAGTTTCATTTGGTCGTTGACACGTTACATCATCAATTAATAAAATAAGCCGTGGAGATAATTAAACATACTGCTTTGCGGTATAATAGGGGTGTATGAACAACAATGTGACACGTGTTTTTGATCAGGGAGTAGCACATCGACTGTGTATCATATAACGTTAATTGACACTATCTGAAAGATAGGGGGAACACAACTGAATACGGAACTGGACAGTCTATAAACGGTCTTAATTAATGATTTTTTAATTAAACTTCCGACATGTAAAGTTTACATCCATACTGAACTATACGTTGAAAAATCTGTATGCAATTAAACATTATATAGAAACAAACTGAAATTTTCGTCATATATAGAGTATTTATTATTTTCAAGAAAACCTTAAATAACACACACATATGCATTTACTGAGTCTGTGATTTGTCTCACCTCGATAATACGACCACCCCACTATTAAGACCACTTTTATTCAGACCTGCAAGTGTTCGTATTAGCGGGGGTGTACTAAACATATGAAACATTGCGTTTCAAATGTAAAAATAACCATTAATTATTTTAAATATATTTTACGCCTAAAGTACGGTTCCATCCACACACGTATACGGGCGTTTACAAAATTGCAACTATTTGAAAACAACGTTCGACTCGTTTAGCCTTCAGTCGTAAATCTAAACTGGAACGCGTTTCAGAGATTCCGTCTAATGTATATTATGGATACAAACCACCTTGTTCAAAATTGCTCTTACGAAATATCAACCAAAACAAAAGCAAATCAAAAGTAATTTTTATCACTAGAGCTACTGTATTATTTAAGATACCGCTGTGTTGCGATATGTATCATACACAACGCTACTGCAGTGCAAGGGGCGGAGCCTATGAATCATACTTCAATGTATTGATGCGCGAATTGCAAAAAATAAATCCCAAATTAATTTACTCTTTTAAGGTGAAAATTTAAAGTATACACACAATTGTAATTATAATTGTAATTAAAAGAATTGAAACGCTCTTTTCGGCGCTTCATCGATGTATGAAGGTCAGTTTTTTGGTATCTAATTTGTACATAAAGCTTTCAGCTTTATTTTTCAAAATAGATACCAAAAAACTAACCTTCATACATCGATGAAGCGCCGAAAAGAGCTTCATCGATGTATGAAGGTCAGTTTTTTGGTATCTAATTTGTACATAAAGCTTTCAGCTTTATTTTTCAAAATAGATACCAAAAAACTAACCTTCATACATCGATGAAGCGCCGAAAAGAGCTTCATCGATGTATGAAGGTCAGTTTTTTGGTATCTAATTTGTACATAAAGCCTTCGGCTTTATTCAAAATAGATACCAAAAAACTGACCTTCATACATCGATGAAGCGCCGAAAAGAGCGTTTAAATTCTTAAATAATTGCTTTTTATAGTTGAGAACGTTCGCTTTTTGACCCAAAAACATAAATTATTTGTTATCTCCATCAAGGAAAAATTTAGTAACGATATGGAAGAAAATTGACAATTCAAGATTTCATAAATTTAAAAAAAAAAAACGTTATCAGGGTCGATGCATTAAATTATTTATTGTGTTCGAGTTTTTAACAATGACATCATTTTTAATATTAGATGTATCGAATAAATGTGTATTGACATAAGAAACATATTTAATAAACTCAGAGGATCTTTCATATTGTAATGATTCATAGCTAATGGCGAAATAAGGGCATGTTTTCACTACTGTGATATGTCACATATCGACATCTGAAAAAGTACATCATATATTTTCCGCCAGTTCCCAGCGATATCACCGGGAAAAATGTTGATATCTATATTTGTTTGATCTTCATGCTTACATAAGAAGGGTGATCCAGAATAAAATTGAATTGTATTTATTGCTTAATATATTTTAAAGACAATTTCCGAAACAAGTGTTCATTTATTATTTAATACGGAATCAAGACAATATTTATTTTAATGCAAACACTCTGTATGATGTTCGTTGCTATAGAAACCCATACCCGTGTACGCGGGGACGGAGGCGTAGTTTTGCTTTAATGCTTAACTTTGTTTAAAAATATAATTATAGTTTAAAACGTGCCGTTTCGGCGTCAATTGACCTATGATGATTTTGAGGTATTTAACGTCATTTGTCAATTTTCTGACGTCATTGTAGACACGAATGGTTAGCAAAACGAGTTTAATCGTAACTTCCCGTTTTCTTTTAATGCTTCATCTGATTCAACTGGAACGCGCGGTATTATAAATAACTAATGTGAGCTTAAATATTCGCCGACCAAAACCTACGAGATGATTCAGAAGACATTGGCAGGCACCAACATGTCACGGACGCATGTTTTTGAGTGGCACAGAAAATTCCGAAAAGGCTGTGTATCGCTGGTAGACGATACAGGAACGGACCGGAAGACGTCAATAGATTCAACGTTTGTTGCTACAGTTAAATACGTTGATATGCGCGTCACTATTCAGGGCATTTGCAGATGTGTGTAATATTATGCTTCACCACAACAACCCTCCCATACAGCCGAAGAAACTAGACATCGGGCTCCTGGGATTGGAACTGGTTAATCACCATGCATATTCGGCGGACCCCGCCCTGATTGATTTTAGCGTGTTTCCCGTGGTCAAGTCGGAATTGAACGGCACGAGGTTTGAGACATTTGATCACCTGTCACGTGCGGTCCAGCGTTTTATGTCTGGGTTAGATGAAGAGTGGTACATCAACATGTTTCAGCAGTGTATAGTGCGCCATGAAAAATGTGTAGTTTGCGCGAGTGATTATTTGGGAAAATGACGGAACAGTTTTCGTCTGATCGTCCCCAACCGTCAATAACGGTTGTTGTAATAATGCACGTACATTTTCATTTCTTGCATTATAGCTATGAAACTTTGAGATAAAACAGATAAAAGATTGATAAGTTTACTGTCTTTTTTATTTACGTGTGTGTCGCGTTGTTTAAAAATAACAGCCTCAGTCCGGTTAATTCTCGATCACCCCTCGTATGTATTTAAATATTCAACTAGGCAGTTGACTAGTTTTTCTTAACGATCAAGACATTGAAGGATCAACTATGCAAACATGTATTTTTAAACCAACATTTTTTTATGGCAAAGTCAGTATATGTATTTTAAATTTTGAACAATTATGAATAAACATTTCCGTACATTATTCCGAAATTTTTCTCCGCTGCGTTTAATGTATATATAAAATATATATGTATCTGTGCTCAGAAATCAAGTGAAGACATTTTTAACGGCGACGACACCAAAAACAAACAAAAATCGGTTAAACTCACAGGTAAAAAGGAGTTGCATATTAAAACCCATGTTGTATTGTATTGTATCGTATCGTATCGTATCGTATCGTATCGTATCGTATCGTATCGTATCGTATCGTATCGTATCGTATCGTATCGTGTCGTGTCGTGTCGTGTCGTATCGTCTTGTAACGGTCACGACTACGCGTAGTAGTACTTTTCAGGTAAACATCACAACTACTGGTTACTTTGATCGCACAAATGTTTAATTACGAGAGCAACACATGTCTGTAGAGACTCGTAACTACTATATTATTAAACACTGATAATATTATATTGAAAACAGTGTACAACCAAGCTCTTTTAGATTGTAAGAAAGGGCTAACAAATTGGGTTTCCAATGTCAGAAAATTGTTGAACGATTATGGTTTTTCATATTTTTTTCAAAATTGTGAGAATGTTGATGTAGCCTCGTTTCTTCCAGTTTTTAAGCAACGAGTTATTGATGTATTTATTCAGGAATGGTCAATGGGAATACAAAGAAACGCTGTGCTTGAAAACTATAAACACATTAAACAAAGATTTGAGTATGAAGGTTATCTTGACACTTTGCCAAATAATTTAAGATTTTTCTTCAGTAGGCTTAGACTGTCTGAACATCCTCTACGAATCCAAACAGGTCGTTATAGGAGAAATAGATTCGAAAGAAATCAACGTTATTGTTTGTTTTGTCACACAAATGACCTTGCAGATGAATTTCATTTTATATGTATTTGCCCTATATTTGAAGATTTAAGAAAGAAATATATATCTAATTATTATTATAAAAAGCCATCCTTGTTTAAAATTCTTGAACTACTAAATACGCCTAATAGGACTGTGTTACTTAACACTGCTAGGTTTATAAAACATGCTTTGGCTCTTAGAAATTCCATGTTAACTTCTCTTAATTGATTGGTTCACCCTCTTAATACAAATTGCATATGGTTTTTGTCTATTGTTTTTTTGTTTTTTTCCAACAGATTATATTGTTAATTATCGTGTCTACTTTCTATGACTTTTCAACCTATCTCATGACATTTGCTTATTTGTATTGAATTGTTTTTGACGATGTACTTGGTAAAAGTCGCTAATAAAATTTCTGTTCTGTTCTGTTCTGTATATTTCTAAGTTACTGCGATATCTTCTCACCTGGGTCTGTATATTGGTCCGCCTTGATGGGACTATCACTGAAGTAAATCCCCTTCCCGAGCATCGCCGGCTGGCACTCAGAGGGGTCGAAACCACGCTCAGCTCTAGACCTCGCGTTCTCAGGAAAGGTGCCATGGAATAGGAAATACTCGCTAATGTTGCTGTTAACCAGACTGGAAATTGTGTCAGTCCTGATAGTTATTGTAGCCGTAAGTACTTCTGCGCGCACACCTGGGTAATTATCGAGTCCTTCTAACTTTCTACAAACAGAGGCAGCAAAGGCCATCACACTACTCTTGTATAATTGGACATAAGTTCTCCATTTGCAACTCGTATGACATCGACAATTTCTAAACCTATATGGGTAAGGCCTTTTGCATTTTTGCCAATGCCAATATGTAATATATGTCTTCTCCACAATGGGACAACGACACTAACAATCTGGTCTTTCAATACGGTTTTTGATAGTACAACATTTGTTAGTACCAAACTGACGCCGTATTTCCTTAATGTATCGGCCGGAACTGGGCTGTAGGAACCCGGAGTCTCGTTTCCGCTTCCTTTACTGGTAGTCTAAAAACATGTTTTATTCAAAATCGTAATAAGTTTTCAACATCGACATTAGCAATTAAATATCATCACTGTAATGATAATCATAATGATATCATGAACATCCGGAAGTGATATTGGTTACAGGTTTTATAACTTTAAAATTTATCAATTTTCAGATCGTTATCATATTTGTAATAATAATAATTGACATGATGAGCTTTATTTCTTTTAGTTAACGTCATTTTGTTAAGTTTAAGCTTTAGTTTTATATTGGAGTGAAAAAAGCTTATGTTTGTTGTATAGGACTTTCCTCGGGCTAAGCAGCATGCAACTTACTATGGAAAATGTTAATGAGATAACATGTGGAAATGTAAATGAGCAGTATAACTCTTACACGCAGTGATGTTAATTTGCGGTATAAATCTTACACGTGGAAATGTAAATGTGCAGTATAAATCTTACACGTGGAAATGTAAATGTGCAGTATAAATCATACACATGGAAATGTAAATGTGCAGTATTAATCTTACACATGGAAGGGTAAATGTGCAGTATAAATCTTACACGTGAAAATTTTAATGAGCAGTAAAAATCTTACACATAGAAATGTAGATGAACATTATAAATCTTACACATGGAAATGTAAATGAACAGATACTTCTTACACATGCAAATGTAAATGAACAGTATAAATCTTACACATGGAAATGTAAATGAATAGTATAAATCTTACACATGGAAATGGAAATGAACAGTATAAATCTTGCACATGGAATTGTTAATGAGAAGTATAAAACTTGCACGTGGAAATTCAAATGAGCAGATTGAAATATACACGTAGAAATTCAAATAAGCAGTATAAATCTTGCACGTGGAAATGTGAAAGAGCAGTATACAACTTACACGTGGACATGTAAATGTGCAGTATAATCTTAAAAACATGGAAATGTAAATGAGCAATACAAAACTTACACCTGGAGATGTGAAAGAGCAGAATAAATCTTACACGTGGAGATGTGAAAGTGGAGTAAAAAAAACGTAACCGCTGACATTTGAAAGAGCAGTATACAAACGTACATGTGGAGATTAGAACGAGCATTATCAAACTCACACCTCGAAATGTTAAAGAGCACCCAAAGCGGGAAGAGTATAGACAGGCCTGTGGCGAATATCACCGTGTAGGCAAAGGCAGTCAAGTCGGTTGTTGTGAATCCCAGAGGTGCAGCCACCACGCAGATGTACATAATATACAGCAGTATAACACCACACTCTGTAAATAGATGCTGCTTTTAACATTGCACATTCTTTATCGTGGTATATAACACCACACTATGTAAATAAATTCTGCTTTTAACTTTTGGAAATTCTTGATCGTGGTATATAACACCACACTCTGTAAATAGATGCTGTTTTTAACATTAGACATTCTTTATCGTGGTATATAACACCACACTCTGTAAATAGATTATGCTTTTAACATGGGAAATTCTTTATCGTGGTATATAACACCACACTCTGTAAAAAGATTCTGCTTTTAACATTAGACATTCTTTATCGTGGTATATAACACCACACTCTGTAAATAGATTATGCTTTTAACATGGGAAATTCTTTATCGTGGTATATAACACCACACTCTGTAAATAGATTCAGCTTTTAACTTTGGACATTCTTGAACGTGGTATATAACACCACACTCTGTAAATAGATGCTGCTTTCAACATTGGACATTCTTGAACGTGGTGTATAACACCACATTCTGTAAATAGATTCTGCTTTTAACATTGGAAATTCTTGCTCGTGGTATATAACACCACACTCTGTAAAAGATTCTGCTTTTAACATTTGGAAACGTCGAGTCTGACACCTGAATGTAAGCACATTTCTCAAACTCACTCAAATTATGTTACGAAATAATTTTTTCAATTTATATCATATATGTATTTAGAGAATTAAATAACGAATGAATGTAAGATTACTCTTACATTTGCGATTGTCTTTTTTTATTGTAATGTCCAGTTCCATGTTTGTACATGTGTATGTTTGCTTATTATTATATCAATAAACGATCCACTCCTCAAAAGCAAAACTAAAAAACAAAATTTCAAAAAACTCAACTCCGACTTATACTATAATGCTTTACTGGTTTCATCAAGGACATCAATTTCATTCAACACATTTGGTCACAGCATATTACGTGTTTGGACAATTTGGTAGTGCTTTGCAGTCAGCATGTATAAGCAAAGGTAAAACGCAACATTACTTTATAAATTTGTTTACATTTTTCATAGTTTTATACAAAGTTCTTTAACGACCAATAAACAACGATCTGGAGTTGTGATGCGTAGTAATTAAACCACGTGGGTGTTAGCCCGAGTTGTTTAAGAGCCACGCATCAGAACGAACCGAGTTGTTTATTGGCCGATATACAACGATAATGCGAAATTTATTTCGATTATAACATGATTTGACATATATATTTGTGTAATTGTAATTTGAACTACTTTTTACTATGCTCCACTCAGAATCGGGACTACTTTTTGTGTTGTCTATTGGGTAGTTTAACAACTCTATTGTTTGTCTATAGAAAAAATTAGTGAGTTTCATGTTAGAATATACAGTAAAATGTGGCGATTTGCCTTAACATTTCCATTTTGTTTTCGGTTTAATTGTTTAATTTTCTAATGTGACAGTTGACCTAAAAATTACATCACATCAGAGCAATGACACTGCATTGACACCACAACGTGTGTTGTTGTTTTGTAAATCATTTGGTATAATTCTCAATATTAACCGAAGTTTTTGCAGTATAACATGATTATTTCAATTACAGTGATGTATATGTCGGGTACATGTTCAAGCGTACATAACTTTGAGATTTCGCAATTTTCCATACTATTTTGCAATGAGAGTCAAACTGCAACTCCATTAAAGTATTCTCCATTAAATGCGGCATGTCGTGGGAAAACCGGGCTGAATGCATGTGCGTTAAGTGTCCCGGGTTATGCGGTCCGCACAGGCTAATCCGGGACGACTCTTTTCGCCTACAGTGAATATATGTTTAAAAGAGACTACCTTAAAACAGAAAATACCATAAAAGCGGAAAGTGTCTTCCTGGATTAGCATGTGCGGACTGCACAGGCTAATCCTGGACGACACTTTACGCACATGTTTTCCCACGACACGCCTCATTCTTTTTTTTAATTCTCGTCGAAAAATCTCCAAGAGGCCGATAACAGAAGCGTACTTACCGATGTCATCCCGTATTACATTAGTTCTGTGAATATAAATAAAGTCTTCGGAATGAAAACGGTATATCATAAGAAATGGTACTCAAACATTTGTGTAATGACATTAAAAGCAATACAGTAACTCACATCAACAAATCTCACCTGGTATGACTGACACAGTACTCGACAAAGTATATACCCGCTTCCTGGTCTGTTTCAGTCAACCGTTGCCGAGGATATTCGTATTACATACACGTGACTTCTACCATACACTGATCAAGTCTCAAACTTAAAGCGGTCGTCTGCTGAACTATGTAAAGGCAATATACAATGACTGTTTTAAAAACACAATGACGACATGTCGTAATTGAATACACTGACACTTACGTTTCCACCCGGGTGAAAGACATACTTTGCGAACCATGATTTTCAAATATATCCTGACGTATCCTATTACCGGTGTACTTAGCATTTGAATTGGGCATTAAATGTAAAAAAAATAATTACTTTTCAGCATTTTTACATAAGAATAAACATAAAATGTTATTTCTTTAATATTTAAACCTTTGTACTTATGTTTCCGTCGTAATTTTGTTTTCTTGATCTCATTCATAAAACCAGTGATAACCGCCAAGGTTTGTGTCGTCACCTATTACCGGTGCATATATACACATTTCTCACACTCGTTAACTGTACCAAACCTCCGCTCTGTCACCCTTTGATATTGATGAAAACAACACTGTGCATGGTCAGTAATGATTTTTGTATTTTGTTCCATCAAATAAATACATAAATTTTGATATGTTAAATACATTGTAGTTCAAACATAGCATGAGATAAAAAGTGTAATCAAATGTATAACAATTGTATAATAGTATAACAATAATAAATTACATTGTTAATTATCACAGTTGGTGGCATATACACAGCATGAACAGTCAGCTGTCAAAGTGAGGACAGAGGAATCTGTCACCTCTCCTGTAGCCTGCCTTCCACTACAGTCTCGATGCTTTGCGTAAGGAATGCCGATGAAAATGTATTAGTTTCGGGAACCTTTCGGAATAAAATGGGCGGAGCTTGGCCACAGTGCTTGTTCGGCATGTATTCGCGGAGTGGCATAAGACAGGTTGTGGTACAAACCCCGAAACCTATCCGAAGTCACCGAATGCAACGCGGAAGAATGCCGACAGTTTCCGAATTAGCTCCCGATTGTTTACCGATCGTACGGAAAGGTTGCATAACATTGCAGAACATGCTGAATAGTTGCCGATTTGTTGTCGACAATATGCTGAAATGTTGCCGATTTGAGGGTCGGGGTATATCAACGACGCCGAACTACAATCTGATTATCAGTTGCTAGCCCGACAACGGACGTTAGGTGCATTCACCTTGCACTTGATGTCATGCTTGTCTTGGCATTGCATCTGACATAGATATTGATTGTGGGTCAACAAGTATTTGAGGATAACGCCAACAATGTTAGATGACACACTGCAGCGTCCAACGCCATGCAATCAGAAAACAAGGCTTGTCACAGGATGTGACATAATTATGCCCCCGAATTATATACTTGTCAGAGGAAGGCAAACCAATGTCAGAGTACAATATTATGCCCTGGACAAATATCTTGAGATTTCAGCAACACAGCTGTTTGTTGTTGTGATACACTGCCTCATAATGATCTTCATTCCCACGAAGTTATTACATTCCTTACTTGCTGGTAAAAGTGATGCTTCCTACAAAACGTTTATTCTAATATTTGACCTTTTAAGTGTAACCTTGGACCCACAGACCTTGACCGAGGTGCATGCAAGTGGTATGTGATACATCATCTGGTCATAGAAAAAAATAATCTGAAGTAATATTAAAATCATTCAAGGCTTTTGGAAGTTATAGAGCAGAAAGAAAATTCATTGACATTTGACCTTGGATTGTGCCCTTGACCTTTGACTGAGGACTATGGGAGTTGTACACGACACATTGCCTGGTCAAGGGAAAAAATAATAGAAAATGTGATATTAAAATCCTTCCAAACGTTCAGAAGTTATGGTGGAGAAACAGAAATCCTTGACCTTTGACCGTGAAATGTGACCTTGACCTTTGACAGACGAGCATGAGAGTTGTATGCGACACATTGTCTGGTTATAGAGAATAATAATCTGAAGTAACATCTAAATCCCTCCCGACGTTTATAAGCTATGAAGTGGAAACAAAAATAATTGACGTTTGACCTTGAATTGTGACCTTAACCTTTGACCGAACATCATTAGAGTTGTACGCGACACATTGTCTGATCATGGGAAATACTAATTTGAAGTTATATTAAAATCCTTCCAGGCGTTAAGAAGTTACAGAGCAGAAACAAAGATTTATGGCCTTTGACCTTAAATTGTGACCTTGACCTTTGTCTTACAAAAATGGGAGTTCTACGCGACACATCGTCTGGTCATGGGAAATAATAATCGGAAGTAATATTAAAATCCATCCAGGCATTTAGAAGTTATGGAGCGGAAACAAAAATTCATAACCTTTGACCTTGATTTGTGACCTTGACCTTTGACCGGCGAGTATGGGAGTTGCACGCGACACATCGTTTGGTCATGTGGAATAATAATCTGAAGTTATATTAAAATCCAAACAGGCGTTTAGAAGTTATGGAGCAGAAACAAAAATTCATGACCTTTGACCTTGAAATGTGACCTTGACCTTTGAGCATGGAAGTTGTACGCGACACATCGTCTAGTCATGGGGAATAGTAATCTGTAATAGTAACAAGGTTATATTAAAATACAGAGCGGAAACGAAGTATGGACGGACGGACTCAAAACGCACGCACACACCCACCCACAGACGGACGGTGCGACTACTATATGCCCTCCTTCGGGGGCATAAACAATACGCAAGGTTCCGTAACGCTCTTTCTTCTGGCCATAAGCTTGCGATGGCGCTGAGTTTCCTGACATATGTTGACACGTACGCCTCCTTGGTTTATGACTTCTGTACTGCTGTGAAAAGTGTATGCCTGATGTGAAACGGCCGCAAGAGAAGGTGGAACATATCCCATACTGTTGGCTTTCTCTTGGAATTGCCTACTTTAATAGCCGAACAGAGTGGGTTGTGCTTCGGCATCCCTTAGAGACTTTTTCATAGTTGTTTTTCTTCCCAGCATGGGCTTTTAGATAAAGGTTTTCGTCTTCAAGAATAAGACTAAGGTTCATACCTTCTTGAGTGTTCAAGAGCTGACTGACTGGTAACTTCACGCCAAATCTCTTCTTAAGGAGCTTGCCATTGACTTGCAGCACGATAAGTGTTAAATTAAAAAGAACAATGCAGATTTTGTCACTTCGAAAACTATCGGAAAATTGACGGCATCGCTTCTGTTGTCGCTCTTTTATAGTTCGGGAAACACGACTCAGGCTCGGCGTCCCTTCTGCTGACAGTCGGCTTCTTCAGCGACGACCCGGCATCTTTTATTACATGATCGCCATAGCTTCCGCGTGTATACGCGGACAGAACTCTTCCACTCGTCGTCTTCGGAGAGCTTTCGACATCGATTCAGCTTCCTTCAGGGACCGCTCGGGAGGGCTAATCGGAGGGCCTCGCAGAAGGCTTTCCGAAGATGCCGAGTCAATGGCGATGGGTTTCCGAACATCCAGAATGGTTGCCGACGGTTTGCCGAAGACCCCGAAGCCGTCCCGAATAAAACATTCGACGTCCAAATTTTAAAACTTTTAAAATTTGGATGCCGAGGTATTTTCGTTCCAGATCAGGCCCCGAAGTGCCAAGAAGGTTCCAGAATGGTTCAGGAATGGCACGGAAGGGTTCGAGAATATCGCGAAGACATGCCGAAACACACCGATTTTGCTAAATTTGCTTTCGGGAAACCTTCGTGGGCCTAGTGGATTGCAGGTTTTATGCAACTGACATGGCTGCCGTACTTCAAGTAGGTCTAATGATAGCATAAATGACACTGAGCCTATTTCAGTGTTTCTACTGTGTAGCAGGTGTTCATTGTGTCTGGACACTTCTTGCTGCAAACACAGCAACTTCATCATCAGAATCATCATCAACATCTGAAATGCTCGGACATGACACAGTGTGGGCATCCTGAAGGCCAGAAGTACTAGGCTTTGGTGATGATAGCAATTTCAACTTCCTTTTGGGTGCTGCCACCTGATCACTCTCGGGCTGTGGCTGCTTTAAGAGCTTCTTGTTAGACGGAGAGCAAATATTTCCTATCACAGTTGGTGTTGATTTCCGTTCACTGAAGTGGTGTTTTTAACTGAGCTGATTTTCTTGCAATCAAGGAAACTAGAGCTTGTTGATACTTGAGAGTTGGTGTTGTATATGATTGCTGGGGCTGTTTTCTCATCTGATATTGCATTTTGCTGGAAAGGATGTATACCGGTCTTTTTGAAAGAGAAGGTAAGATTGTCAGCTGTTATTGCTTTGTTATATGCTTTACTAGAAAGTTCTGCAACAGTATATCTTGTGAGCAGGATTCCGGCGCATAACTGTCAGGCATTCAGAGTAATACGCATTTTTCAGAGGTACAATGCAGCAAACATCTAACGGCTGCGTTATGTGGGACGTGTGAGATGGCAGAACAAAGAATACCAGATTGTGTCGAATACCCCGATCAGCCATGGTCAAATTAACATGGAACCTGTGTCCGTCGAACAGTACCAACACTGTGTGTTCTTGTGTTGGGACGTGTTTCAAGACATGGTCCTCCATGAACTTCATGAACACTTGGGACTTGACCAACCGCTCTCTGACATGGTTCCGGTTGACCCAGGCCAGGCCCCTTCAAGTAAATCATCAGTCCACATCTTGCCCAGGAATGCATAGTATGATGGTAGTCTGGTCCCTGCTGCACTACTGCAGGTTATTATTGTCGTTGTTTTGCCTTTGGATCATGCAACTACTTGCCCTTTGATGCAGACGACTTTATGGGGATTATGCTCTAGTAGCAGGCCGGTTTCATCAACATTCCAGATATATTCAGGATGGCACTTTATGTTGTACTTGTCCAATACCTTTTCAAACTCGAGGAAATAGTTGACCAGAACTTCCTTAGAGGTACACTTAGTTCTTGTTAGAGCTAGCTTTTGTGGCGTGGACAAGAAATAGATTTAGATTCCGGTACCCAGCAAACCATGATAGAGAAAGTCTGGGCTCTTGAGGATTTCTTTTTTCCAAGGCTTGAAGCAAATTCTGAGGCAAAGTTTAACACCTCACGCCTGGAGTAGCCATACCCTATTCTTGACATGTATGCCAGATGTTCCACGAGCTGAGTTTCCTCTTCTTTGGAAAACACAGGAGCAGCTCCAGGATTTGGCAAACTGTCTGTTGTGTCTGGCACATGCTAAAGACCCGAGGTTCTGTCCCGCAATGTGCTTTCAGGAATTCCATAGATGTTATAGACTGACATCTTCTTCTTCTGAATCTCTTCAAATGCCAGCCTGATCAAATAAGGGTTGTACAGCCTCTTTTGGGTGGTTTTCACCTTTCCAATAGTTGGAAGCTGTAAATAAAAGGAAAACAATCTTAACAAACACTTGCCTTGAAAAATATTGATAAAAATTTGATTTGTGTGTATAGTCGGAAGTTTAGTACAGTGGCTTCATGCAAATTAGACAAGTGCACTGTGGGAGTGGATTACGTCACAGGTAAAACGGTTTTTACAATTAAACTGTGGTGATTTTGACACATTTAAAGTTTGTGGTTCAAAAACATGGAAGTACTTGGACAATATTGGATGAAATTGGACTGATTTGTTGTTTTTCTTTGCAAACTTACCCGTAAGAACATTTTATGCTTTTTGCTGGATGACAGCTGGTGCGATCGAATGTCAACAAACGAAACGTAACGGATGTGATACACAGCGCGTGAAAAATATGTCCACCGGTAATACGTAGCGAGATGATATATAAAGACAGAGAATCGCTCTTTATTCAGATCATTATTTATGTTACGAAAAAGCCGACAGTTTCTGTTTTAAAGGAATTTTGTAAAAATATATTGCGCGACGTTTAAATATCAATAGCTTATTTTTAGTTGACAGTTATGAGCTTTTGTCAATATATTTACTATTTATGGGATTAAAACCAAGACACAAGACAGTTAGTGGCTGAACGATTTCTTAGACTACAATTAATCGATGTAGTGCTATAGGCACATATGAATGTTTGTGTATTAGAGAAACCCGTCCAATAATTGATTTTATTTTATGTTTTAATTATTGGTTTGGTCATAGAGACGATGTGCAGAAGGCATAAGTCAGTCACGCCAGCTCAAGGTCAAGGTCACAATTGAAGGTTAAATATACGAGCCTTTATTTCTTGTCCGCTCCATCTATCCTTTGCCCTTTGAAGGATTTTCATGAAACTTGGCTCAAATGTTTAGGTCATTGAGACGATGTGCAGAAGGCATGGGCCGTTTACGCCAGCTGAAGGTCAAGGTCACACTTGAAGGTTAAATTTTTGAGCCTCCATTT
>CM051030.1:62229339-62261839 GCA_027627225.1 Congeria kusceri
GACGACGATGTACGCATTTGCATTTAGCTCGGTTTTCACACGACACGCCTAAAACTTTTATCCCATCAGTGTAACGAATATAACTTAATTTTTATATGGTTGATATTTGTGGAAACGCCTATATTGTCACCGCAAAAATATATTTATTTAAATACACGTACTTAATATGTCTGTCCGTCCTTTCCGCCCCTCTGTCCGTACGTCCATCTGTTCGTCCGTCTCCGTGTTTGCCCGTCTGTCGGTTCATCTATGAATCCATCCTTCAAACCTCCCGTCTGTCCGAATGTCTTAAGACAATTTGCTGTTTTATTTTCGTTGTCTTATTTATTATTTTTATGTGTAGGCCCACTCCCTCCATTTCCGGTGTTCTGCGAGTTCATTGGGGAGCCGGCATACGCAGTAACAGTGATCTATCATCAGCATAAAAATGAGGTCAGTTTATAATGTTATTAAATAAGTGATTTCAAACAGGCACTGTTATTTGTCCGAGGTTTGCTGTATTGGCATGAGACCGTAGGGCTGATATATATGACGTGTATTTTCACTGATATGGTGCGAAATATTGTAAAGTTGATAAATAATACATAATATTAGTATGCTAATATTGATTGACAAGTTTGGTTGTAATTATAACAAAATATAATGTTGACTCATTCCTAGAAATGTTTGACGCACGCACAGTGGGGTACTCGGGATTTGCCTATGTGCAATATCCTATATCACATTGCAACTGTAAATCATATAGCTTGGTTTATATTAGCGTAAATTTAAGGCACGTGGAAGATTATGATAGTTACATGTATTACGTACAAAACAGTAAAATTAAGACGCCCATATTAATCAGCAATTTAGCATGTGTACATTTTGTTTAAGCACTACGAGACGTGTTCATAAATAATCGAGTATTAAAACAACACTCATACATATGTAACATTTGACACACATATACATGTATACTCAAAGGCGGAATTATACGGGGCGGCATACGAACCCGTAAAATAGTAAAAAGTATATAATTGAGGCGCGTCGTGGGAAAACCGGGCTTAATGCATGTGCGTTAAGTGTCGTCCCGGATTAGCCTGTGCAGTCCACACAGGATAATACGGGACGACACTTTCCGCTTTTATGGTATTTTCTGTTTCAAGGAAGTCTCTTCTAAACATAAATCCACTGTAGGCGGAAAGTGCCGTTCTGGATTAGCCTGTACGGAATGCACAGGCTAATCCGGGACGACACGCATTAAGCCCGGGTTTTCCCACGACATGCCCTTTAATGAATGACATACTTCCTCGTCGAAGAACGGTATAAGTTTAACAGCTGTCTTACCATGTTACGTTGCACAGGAGGTTTGAGCACGTCTTGCATATTTGCAAAACGCTTAAGTATGATAGAGTATGATATCGTGCAATTTAACTGCCATTGTTTTGCAAAATATATTATTTGTAACGCATGTATAGATTGGTCGATTCGAATTTTTGCCACCCCGTCTAACTCCAAATCCCGTTTCCGCGCTGTATACTAGATTAATGTACCTCAGTGTATATATTTTCTAATTTATAGTTACATACAAGTAAATAGTCAGTAAGATTTTTGTTAAAGGATGCATTTTGCATATAACGAACACTTGTTTAAATGGTTTTCCCTAAATTTTGATGAATCGTGACACCAAATTGATTGTATTTTGAATGAGCATTTTGGATCATATTTATCACAAATCAAATGTTTCACACACCCGTGAAGGATAGGATCTCATATGTCACATTTTAAGTGAGAAGAATTTGATTGGCCAAAAACAGGGTACTCGTGCGAATCACAGACGGATATGATTTCATTGCTTATCAAAAACTGGATGAGATCACAAACTTCACAGAAAATGCGAAGAATAAGACTGTGATATGTGAAGAATAAGATCTCAATTTTCACACCTGTGAAGAATGAGATCCTGTTTTTCACAGTTGTGAAAAATATGGCCCTACAGAGCTTTCTTCAAGTGAAGTATACTTTCTTATAAGTTGCTTAACCTACATTCTTTTAATTTAAATTGAAAGTAAAGAGAATCGTTTTTCCAAAGAGACCAGACTCGCGACATCTGAAATTCAGGAAAGTGGTGAACGCCGCCAGTAGATATTGCAATTTGACAATGAAACCAGATAGAAATTTGATTTACTGCTTTCTACATTATACAGGTGAGTATCACCTCCGCCACGGGGCTCGGTTTCCTGTACCGTCACGTGACCCGGCAGCAGATCGCCTCCCTGGTGAAGAGGTCGGTGTCCTGCTCGCAGACCGTCAAGTACAGGTGCTCTAAGGCACCCATCCATGGTACGGAAAGAAAACAGTTACATGTATAAACTACTTTGAGTTGTGTTAATTGTTATAAACGTTTTAAACATTCGATATTTATATATTTTAAATATCTACATAAATTGCTATAAACGTACCTTGATCTGTTTAAATTAACAGTTCGCCAATCAGATTGAATAGTTTTATTACGTACTAATGGCAGAATCAATGTTTTCTTCTGATATTAAAGTTATTACTACTAATGGCAGAAACAATGTTTTCTTCTGATATTAGCGTTGTTATTAAAGAAATATGTTAACGCAACTCCTGTTCAAACTTAGTTGGAGTTGTTTGAAAATAAGTAATTTTGAATTTTACATGTACAATGTTAATGGTATCAATATAATAGTGCAGTTATAATATTATGTTCGCCTTACTCTATATGAAAGTATCAGAAACGTTCTCTTGATTTGTTTCATAACGGTATATACAAAATTTAAAATTACAATGCATTTACATGTGGAACTATCAAATCATATCTGATTTACTATTATATACAAAAAACGAATACCATTCTGTAACAGCTAATGGCCAGTCACTCGTTACCTGGATAACATTGGACGGGGAGCAGCGCGCGTATTTCGCCGGCGACGGCAGCCAGGTGTCCGCGTGCACGTGCGGGCTGACCACGCCCAGACAATGCACGGGCGGCGGGATGTGCGAGTGTGACGTGGCAGATGCCGTCTCTAGGTACCGCCTGGTTTAGATGTCGTCTGGTCTCTTTTGAAATGTTCTGTTAGACAGTTGTGTTAATTTGTGTTAAGGCCAAATAACACATAATTATGTTTCTGGGCTCCGGCCCCAATAAATAAGGCTCACCTTCTCCTCTGCATCATTCCTTTTGATGTAACATGAAACGATCACGACAAGCTATAGCCAGCTTGAGTATCCCTAAATACAATTTCAGATTCTTAATATTTAGCATGATCGCCACTTACTGTCTCCACAATCACCAGTCTGCATATCCGATATATTTAGCAGCTACAAAACCTGTCCTCTTCAAATTCGAACCAAACTTCAGGCGCACTCGTTTCCCACTAAGTGTCGCGCACCTGCAAAGTATCCGATTTACTCAGCGTGTGATTTCTCTTCTTCTGTCAAATCCGACATTGACTTACAGCATTACCTTTCCTTGGTTCATTATAGCATACAGAGCTTAATTTCTAAGTTAGATGTCCTATATACAGAATTGAAAGATTTCGACATTTTGGCCTTCACTGAAACCTGGATTAGTAATGAGATCCCGTCGACCGAACTACTGTTAAATTCTTATAAAGTTCCTGAACGTAAAGACCGTGCCGAGAGTCATGGAGGTGTAGCAATTTACATCAAAGATAATATTTTCATAGGAGACGACATGACTTAGAAATAATTGGGGTTGAGTGTATTTGGATCGAATTAACTGTTTCTAACCGACCTTATCTAATCGGTGTATTTTATAGACCTCCTAATACCACATCCCAACAACACTCTGCGCGTACTGACTCTATTCATCTTGCCATCGATACAGGTATTGAAGACATCATTATCACTGGTGAGTTTAATCTAAACACGAAGATCACAACATCAGCATCTCAACTTAAGTCGATATGTGACCAGTTCTCACTAACACAACTAATCTCCGACCATACGCACTATACCGAATCCTCGGCAAGTACGCTTGACCTTTTCTTTACATCAAATCCAAACATCATACTCTCCAGTGGAGTTGCGGATCCATTTCTTACTCAAACTACTAGATACCACTGCCCCATATATGCACTATTAAAACTTAACAAAACTCGACATCGTACATACCTAAGACATGTCTGGCTCTTTGATAAGAGTGATTACAATAAATTAAGACATGATATATCAGAATTTGACTGGGACTCAATACAAAACGAAAACATCGATATCTATGCGCACGACATGACTGCCAAAATTATTGAATTATCTAGTAAATGTATACCAAACAGAGATGTAATTATTCGCAACTACGATCCACCTTGGCTAGACAGTAGTATACGGCGACTTATTCGGAAAAGAAAGCGAGCTTATCGTAAAGCTAAAATCATTAACATACCAGATTCGTGGCTTAAGTTCAGAACTATTAGAAACAAAACCACGCAGCTGATAAAACGTCAAAAATAAATTACATTAACAAACTCGCTGAAACATAAAAAAACAAGTAGCAAATGTTCGAAAAATTGGTGGTCCACACTAAAACATTTTATTAAATCTTCTGTCAACTCCTCAATACCCTCAATCCAATCTGGCAACGAAATAGTTGACGATGCCTTTGAGAAAGCTTATATCTTTAACACTTTTTGTATAAACCATTCAAGCATTGACCAATACGCAATACCCACACTACCGATCGTCACAGTCAGTAACCAACAAGGCTTCAGTAATCTCAAAATTGTATTACATAAAGTTGAACTTGTTCTCAAGGGTTAACCTTTAGGAAAAGCATCTGGACCTGATGGCCTTAACAATCGAATACTCCGCGAATTATCTTCAGAACTAGCCGGCCCTCTTTGCTCCTTTCAACTTTTCCCTACGCCTGGGTACCTTTCCGTCAATCTGGAAAGAGGCCAATGTTTGTCCAATTTTTAAATCCGTGGACCCATCTCTTGTTAACAATTACCGACCTATATCTTTACTCAACACTATTGGCAAAGCTTTTGAAAGACTTGTTTTCAAGCATACGTAAAATTACTTGTATGCCAATAATACTTTGACCCCGTTTCAATGAGGTTTTCTACCCGGCGATTCCATTGTAAATCAACTAACGTATTAACATAATATGTTTGCCAAAGCTGTTGATACAGGGAAAGAAGTAAGAGTAGTCTTCTGTGATATATCTAAAGCTTTTGGTAGAGTCTGGCATGACGGCTTAATTTTCAAACTAAACGCAATTGGACTAACTAACAATATCTTGAATTGGTTCAAATCATACCTTGCTAACCGCCGACAACGAGTTGTCCTACCCGGTTCTTGTTCTCAGTGGAACATCATATGTTCAGGTGTTCCACAGGGCTCCATACTTGGCCCTCTATTGTTCCTGGTCTATATCAATGACATTGTTAATTACATCTGCGCCAACATCAGATTATTCGCGGATGACACTTCACTTTCTAATATTGTTGACAATTCAACCGAAGCTGCTAATACACTGAACAATGATCTCCAAAAATCTCTAACTGGGCATCCAAATGGCTAGTAAATTTCAATCCTAATGAAACAGAATCTTTGATTGTATCCAGAACAACACAAGAACACGTGCACCCCCCACTCCACATGAACAATACACCAATCAAAGAAGTTTCTATACACAAACACTTAGGTATATTATTTACTAACGCATTAAATTGGTCAAGTCATATTAATTATATAAAGGAAAAATGCTGGAAAAGGATAAATATAATGAGAAAACTAAAATTCAAGCTTGAAACTATATACGCTTCATTTATTCGCGCAATTCTCGAATACGGTGACATTTTATTTGATAATTGTTCACAAGCCCTAAAACATGAACTGGACAAAATTCAACATGAAACTGCATTAATTGCAACGGGCACCACAAAACTGGTATCAATTGATAGGCTAATATCAGAAATTGGTTGGAAATCTCTAGAATCTAGATGCAGCAACCACAAACTCATTCTTTTTTACAAAATGAAAAATGCCTATGTCCCCGATTACCTTGCTAACCTTATTAAAACAGTATGTGGGTCTGTTCCATATTCGTTACGGAATAGTAGCGACTTTCAACAAATCCCTTTCCGAACGACATTCTATAAAAACACATTTCTACTTGCAACTATAGCCAGTTTCAACTCGCTGCCTGATCATATACAAAATTTCTCCTCTATTTCCTCATTTAAAAACGTGTTAAACGCTAGCAGAGAATCAATTCCACATCATTACTATTATGGAACGCGTAAACTCCAAATTTTACATACCAGACTCCGAACCAATTGCAGTGCTCTTGCTGCCGATCTCTTTCACAAGAATATCATTGAATCACCTAACTGTCTATCTTGTGGAGTAATTGAAGACTGCAATCACTTCTTCTTTCAATGTCCTAAGTTCAGAGAACCACGTGTTCAGCTACTCAATGGTGTGACAGACAGACAGACAGGCAGGCAGGCAGGCAGGCAGGCAGGCAGGCAGGCAGGCAGGCAGCGAGGCAGGCAGGCAGGCAGACAGACAGACAGACAGACTAGTTCATTAACGTCTCACTTTTGTACATAGAAGAAGGACTATAACAATATAAAAACATGACATATATGTAAAAAAAAAAAACACTCATAATAGAGTTATAAGAGACGAACATTCTAAAAAAAAACATTTAAATACGATAAGGTTAGTAAAATAGTAATGTTATGTTAAAATGAAGATGTGTATGATCTTCAATGCAACCTTAAGACAATGAAATAAGAAACCATAGAACTATGTACAACAAATGGATCGCTATGTAAGTATAAGAAGTAGTTATTCTGTACGTGTAGTACTAAACAAATAAGATCATATATACAAGTGGTTTCGGCGCTTAATTAAAATACCATGTCAGGCTCTGGCTGTGGATTTAATGATACGATCATCTGACATCAAAAATGTAAATTTTTCTGTTGGGTTTAAAAGGTTAAAACCGGGATTTATAATCAATGCCTTTTCTGTTAAAATAGCTCTTATATTAGCGTATAGCGGACAGAATAACAATGCATGTTGTTCATTTTCTACGCAGTTTGTACAAATAAAACAATAACGTTCGTGGGAAGGTATGTTCAGTCCTACATCCAAAGTTCCAAGCGATTTTAGCCGCACGCAAATTTCCTCCATCTCTGTCTTCATGTTTTTGTTTATCTTTCCTTGATTTTTTTTTCCAATACTTATATTAACAAATTCATATCTTATATTTCGCTCGAATATGCATGTTGTATTTTTTCCAAAATTTTATCATGTCTCATTTTGTTTATTGTTCTTATATTTCTTCTGCGACGCCATGACATAATGCGTGTAATGTTATCATATATCGGGAGTGGGCTTCAATAAGGACCACCTTTCAGCCCAATTTCATGTCGACTTTGTAATTATATATTATGTTATTATGTCCTATATTCCATATAGGTGTCTGTTCAGATGGGATATACAATACATATGAGTAATGTGTTGATATATTGCAAAAACTTTATGCCAAACTGATCGACCAACATGCCGACATAACTGCCCGTTAAAAGTTGAAAAACTACCGTTAAACAACCATGTATTTATTCAAAGTAAATGCCCAACTTTCTGAAAACAATACCCCTGAAATAAATTGAAAACAAAATAAAGATTAAGTAATTAGTTCGACTGAAGAACCTTCGATGCCAAAAAATTCCCTTACAATCTTGTTTAGTAAAATTAGAGAAAAGAAAAGTTATTGGCGGACAGAAAATAAAAAAAAAAAAAACATTTTTTGGACCAAAACTATGTAGGGTAGGCAGCAAACGTAAAAGGGTAGGTAGGGAGACCAGAAATGGGACATTGTTTTGCCTTAAAAATCCATCAAGGGCCAGTATTTAAAGGATTAATTAGTAAGTAAGTCACATAAGACATCAACCTCCGCGCAGAGATTTGACTGGCTCCGATCATAGCTCTAATCAAATCCCTGCCGTCATAACAAACGTGATGATGATCGTTTAAATCTTCTATATTTTATTTATGGTTTTAATTAGTTCTTTTATTTTCGTGTTTTCATTATTGACTGCGAACGATATATAAAAAGTCCGATTATGTAGAACATTGCACTGAGTTGCATTAATTAAGTAAAAGTTACAAACACGTAATCCTTCCAGATCTGGAAGGATTTTACTTGTGATGGCAGTGGTTACCGTTAAACGATAGGGGAGGGGAGGTTACCGCTGCGAGGAGTTTGATAAAACATTTCGCAAGGAGTCACGTTTCGGATCGTTTTCGTGATTCGACTTGAAAAACAAACAAACAAACCACAATGAACAATATCTAAATATGGGGTAAATAAACGTTATCATTGATCGAAATATTTGTGCTTTGATGCATTGAAGCAAACACTTATAAGAAAAAAAAAGGCTAGAATATTATGTCGGAACATACGAACTCTCCTGTTCTGTGTTATAAATGCATGTCCAGCTTTTGTTATGCATTTTCGAGTAATATACTCTTGTCCTTTTATACACATAGACATTTGGAACATGACCTATAAGGCGATATACCTTAATCCATTAATTAGTAATTCAGCTTGTTTTCTATTCATACGTGACTCTGTGGCTTGTTACAAGTTAAACGACAACTCACTCGCGCATGCACACACTGCAGGGTCGACGAGGGGTTGTTGTTCAACAAAGGCGACCTGCCCGTGATGGCCGTGAACTTCACAAACATCGGCGGCATCTCCAGCCAAGCGGAGCTCAAACTGGGTCCCTTAAAATGCAAAGGTAAAACGAATGCTTGTACCGTATGTGTACACAGGAACAAATCTAGGTAGGCTCAGAAAAGGTAAATGTTCACAGTTACTGCTAAAAAGGAGCACGGGGGAGGAAGCCGCACCAGTTCTTTGTAATTGTCCAAAAATGAATAAAGTTTAGGGATTTATGAGATGTTATGCTTCAAATTAAGGGTTTTAAATATTAAATATTAATAAATATATTAAGTTTCGAACAAGATTCAACATTTCATTGTTGACTTGCACAAAGAGGTACCAATGGGGAAACAAAAAGAGCAGCACCCTGCTATTTCGCTCTGAATCTTTCACTATGTATATATGTCGATATGAAGAGGAAACGGTCGTTATGGCGGCGATTGTCTTATGTTAAACTGTTTTAATTTGTTTAAGTAAGCCACATGCCATTCATATATGGACAAGAGCCGTTCGTGTTTAGGCGGATTCAGCAATTAAATAAAATGTTGACCTGCAAAATAGAAAGTAAATTGACAGGGATCCGGCCTCTAGACATGATATTATAGTATTACGACCGCGGAACCAGTCTAGAACGTAAATAGTAATATGTTGATTAACACGTTGCGCTTTGCACGTAAAACATTCACAAATATGTATACCGGCAATTGTAAGAGCCCCAGTAATTTGTTTCCGCACACTGTGAATAGACATGATATTGGTACTTTAATATTGGCTCTTATGGGATTCAGCATGATTTTCAGAAAACACAATAGCGGTATGAAACGCCTCAATCATCCAAGTGCATTTGAAAATACCGGTAGATCGTTTTTTCAGAACTGTTCCCCAACTGCAATGACATGCAGATTCTAAAGAGGAGTACCAGACTGGACCACGAGTACTTTCCAGTGGACGGGTTTTATCACATCGACCCCGACGGCGAGCAGGGCGTGGAGCCATTTGTCGTCCGGTGTACAGGGACAGATACCACCATCGACGTCACACCCGGTAGGTGGCGATATTTCACCATATTTGGTGTAAATTGTGTTGTTGCCTTCGAATATCATTGGCTGTTTCTTTACTGGAAAACCTATGATAAGTAGATTTATATATCAAATAACCTATTTTTAACTGAGCCATTATTATAATGTAATGCCAGATTCGTCTAAGTATCCGATTAAAACGCCTTTGGTACTTCCGGTGCTTTCAGAACCAGGCACCCCTACCGACGGCGACCCGGACTCCCCCGTGTCCAGATGCTACCAGATAAAGTACATGTCCAACGGCCTGCCCGTGAGTCCCGAGCAGGTCCAGGTAATAACTACGGTAGTTTAGTAGGTCGGATTTTGTACACGGATTTCAATGCTAAGGTGGTACTTATGTGAGTGGCGTTTTTTTTCACTGCTTTTCATAAGTTATTTGTAATATTTATACTGTATTTAAACCATTAAGTTTTTACCTTTAAACTTAACAAATTATATGAATCATGAAACATGTTCACCCAATTAATAATCGGCCGGATCAGACATTTTAAGTATTGTCGGATAGGACATGGTCTCTGTATTTCTATGTTGAAAAAAGTTCAATATACATATTATACATGTTCAGATTATTTACAAAATCGTTTAAAAGGTACATTGAATCGTCCGATATGTTTCGTTCATTCTGTCCATTCGTCCCAGGCGCTGGTTGCCCATAGCAAATACTGCGCCCAGAGTCTGTACCAGGAGTGCACGAACGCGCCCGTATCCGGCCATTCGAACTTCACCACGTGCGACGGCATGACGCAACCGGGCAAGACACTTGATATTAATCAACTCATTGTATATTATTTAGGAAGTAATTTTCGATTTATCGTTGTTTGTCGGCCAATGAACTACGATTTGGAGCTCTGATGCGTAGGAATTATTTAATAGCCACGCATCAGAACGACAAAGAGTTGTTTATTTGCCGATAAACAAAGCTCTGATGCGTAGGAATTATTTAATAGCCACGCATCAGAACGACAAAGAGTTGTTTATTTGCCGATAAACAAAGATAATGCGAAAATTATTTTGATTCTTACATTGATTTGATTTATAGTTTGCAATTGTAATTTCAACTACGTACTTTCTACTCCGCTCACAATAGGAACTTTTGTTTGCGTTGTTTATTGGGTAGTTTAACAACGATATGTGTGTTCTATGTCTATAGAAAAATTAGCGAGTATCATGTTACAATGTAGTATTAGGCTCAAGCATAGCTTATAACAGTAGGCTGTATACATGCTTGGCTTCGTGAACCCCCCAGTCTCACTACAGATTTACCGCTTTTGCATGTTTTCATTTTTATCTGCGGAAACTACTACATGCACAACAATTATAAGCAAACTATGTTGAACAAGTATGTGCGAATTATGACAATTTAGATTTTGTTTGAGGTTTAACGAACCTTTTATTTCTTTGCACAAGGATAATACACTTACGAAATAATTTTTATTTATCGTTGTTTATCGGCCAATAAACAACGATTTGGAATTCTGATGCGTGAGAATTGAAACAACGAGGGCGTTAGCCCGAGTGGTTTAATAGCCACGCATCAGAACGACAAAGACATACAGACAATTATTTCGATTTTATAACATGACTTGACAAATATTTTAGCAATTGTAATGAGAACTTCTTCGTACTATGCTCCGCTCAGAATCGGGACTACTTTTTGCGCTGTTTATTGGGTAGTTAACTGTTTAACACGAATAATTATGTTCTTTCGAATGTCTATACTACAGTTTTAAAAATTAGCGAGTATCAGGTTACAATGTAACTTATCATATGCCGCATAATATTATTCTTTGCACAATTTTCCATAACATCACACAACCATACTCGAATGAAGGTCCATGTGTCTCATCTTACCACCATTTGGAAATAACTGACTGTACCTTCTGATTGCGAATAATATATATAATATAAATCATTAAAGGTTGGGCGGGAAGTGCCGGTGAAGACAAGTGCGCATGCGGAGTGACGGGGACATGCGCAGGAGGACCGGAAGAAAACTGCAACTGCGATCTGGAAGATGGCAAGACCCGGAAAGATGGCGGCTGGATTGTGACGTCAGACCGACTTGCCGTCTGCGAGGTGTGCGTGTCGCTAGACTCTACAAGTAGCCTCAGTGTTAGCCCCAAAGTGCGGCGGGTGAAGCCAGTGGTGTCCAATCTTTACTGCGGAAATATACCCAAGGGTAGGATTTTATATTTTTAATGTTTTTATAAAAAGGATAGTTGGAAATTTCTATGACTATAAAATAAAATACGTGTATGCAAAATAATATACCTCTAGCTGGTTATTTTCTCTCGCATTTATGGAGAAACCATCGTGTTTTTGTGGGTCTTTGTTACTCTCCAATATCTGCCTTAAGTTACAAAATGATTATTTAAAGGATCAGTTCAAATGAACACACTATGTTTCTTGAGCTACGACTGTGCTCTGTTTTCACCTAAGGTGTCGGGAAAACGTGCCAACAATGGCGTAACGAAGGCGCGACTGGCGCCACCACCGCGATGATCGACGTGGATGGCAGTCGGCCGTTGCCGCCAGTTCCGGTCAAGTGCAACCTGCAGATGTACCCGCCGATAGGATGGTTGGTACGTGTATCGGTATCGTCTCGTTAATAAAATATTCGTCATGGTTATTGTATGGAACGCTTTTACACAAGGCGCGTGCTGAAATCACATTTATTGACATTGAAGAAATGTGTCAAATGACTAAAACTGGGCAAATAATAGTTAAAGCGAGTGAGCGTTATGAGGCTAAGTACCATATATTTTGTTTTGGGAAAAGAAACTGTTTCGTGTGATGTTTAAGCATATAAATCCTGATTTATTTATTTATTTATATTATACTATAGTTCCTTCAAATAATCGAGTACAGAACCAACATGATTTTTTCAGGAAATTATTCCCAAGAATTCTACGATCGAAGTTCCAGAGAACGGCACTGACGTGAAAATCGAGTATTACGTGTATGAGGTGGAGATGCTACGGGAGCTGATCGTGGCGTCGCGCTACTGCACGCAGGAAGTGTACCTGGAGTGCCGGGACGCTGGCCTCACACTCGACGGAGCGTTCGGTTGGTACTCCTGGGACGGGAAGGTGCAGTCGAGTTGGGCGGGAAATAATGAAGGTAAGGTCAACGTACGGATGTGGCAGTTAGTTAAAGTTATCCGCCGGACATCTGTGATAATAAAATAACTATGGTAACATATAAGACATGTATATGTCACGTGCTGACATATTGAGAGATACTGGAGAAGTTGTGCGGTATCGCGTTCAACTGATTGGCTTCTAATTGAATTTCTTACCCGATACATACATAGTCTGCACAATCACAAACACACTGTTTGGGCACGGAAATTAATCATCATATGTATCGCGTATGCTCTTTAGGAACGCCCGGGTGTGTCGGCGGCGTCTGTCAGTGCAGTTTTGATGGTATTCGAACCGACGGCGGAGTCATCACCGACGACTCATTACTTCCGGTCTCCAGAGTGGTACTCGGGCCTTCGTCGGGGTCAAGGACGTTGAAAATCGGTTCACTGAAATGCTATGGTACGGTAATAATATGGCACGCATTCACAGACTCGTTTGAATCACATTAAGTATGCAGTTATTTATCAATTCGCAAATAGCTGTGCTTCATGGTGGGGAAATAAATGTCCCGTTTCTTTCCAAGCCATCAGGCAATATGCACTGTATGGTTATTAGTTTCAGTTTTGGGATGCGCAATATTTAAAATATCACGTCGAGTAATGAGTGCCCCAGTAGGCTGCATTACTCTGTTCATAATTATACCATGCCTTTACAACGAACCATTGTCTATTAGTTATACGTATACTGCATGTACAACAAGCGTTGTCATTTATCAATAGTTTAAGTTGAGACTGCAAATTTGAGTTTCATTTACGTAAAAAACCCATTATATTCATGATTTTATACAGATCTGTACCGGCATTGTGACGAGATCAAGAGGGACAAGGCCGATTTGAACCCCTTGAAGAACAACACGTACGCCATTGACCCGGACCAAGGGGGCTTGATTGAACCTTTCGCGGTGCTCTGCGATTTCTGGACGGCCAGAGACATCGGCATAACGGTGGTATGTAACCTTTATGAACACGAATGTAGCTTATATATTTACTTATTTAGCCACCGAATATTTCCGATCTACATAGCTGGGTGCATTTGCTGAAAACTATAACGGTAAATTTAGCGAAGGCTTTTTTGACAAAGTTATGTATGGCGAACTATTTTTTGCTCACCTGAGCACAACGTGCTCATGGTGAGCTTTTGTGATCGCCTTTGTCGTCCGTCGTGCGTCGTCACCATTGACATTGTTGAACACGCTTTAGACCACCTTAATTGCACAATCTCCGTGAAACTTGCCCAGAACATTTTGTTCTAATGATATCACGGACGAGTTTGAAACTGGGTCATGTGGTGTCAGAAAGTAGTTTACGAGGTCAAACTGAAAAAAAGCTTGTGAACACTCTAGAAATCACATATTTTGCTCAATCTTTTTGACACTTGCTCGGAACATTTGTTCTTATGATATCTCGGCCGAGTTCGAAAATGGGTCATGTGGGGTAAACAACTATGTCACTGTGCCGGTTTAAAGAAAAAAGCTTGTGAATACTCTAGATGCCACATTTATAGCCCAATCATCACAAAACTTGCTTCGAACATTTGTCCAAATGATATCTCGGACAAATTCGAAAGCGGGTCACATTGGGTGAACAATTAGGTCACCAGGCCAAATTGAAGCAAAAGCTTGTGAACACTCACTTTGCAGGAAAACAAAACGCATCATATTCGGTGGTAAAAGTATTGATGAACTGGACCCTTGTCGTAAAACATGATTAACTTGAAATGTGAACGAAAATCATTGCAATCGTTGCAAATTGGCATACATGTATCAATTAAGTTTCCAATCTTTTCCTCAGACGATTACTTCAATTTCTGTCTGCTTATCTCCACGCACAGGTGTCAATCGTGATCCCAAAAGACACTTCCGTTCGCAGGAAGCTGGTGCCAGGAAGTTACGTCATATCCCTGGTGTACGATGGGGCAACGTACGACCAGATTCACGCGCTGTCCGTCATATCCAGCTACTGTTTCCAGGTAACACGACCTTGACCTATCATAATCGCCGGGTATACATTTATTCTAGGACGACCTCTTTTTTTAAGATGATTAAGATGGTCGTTGAAGTCTAATACATGCACACGACCAGTGGAAATATATTGCAATGCATCACAAAGGCCCGGCTAGCTCAGTTGGTAAAGCGCTGGACTGTCAATCCGGGGATCGTGAGTTCGAACCCCAGCCCGGCCACATAACTTGTGTGGGGGTTTGGTCATGCAATTATTTCCACGGCCATTCTCCCCCTACCTCTGATTCAAGTCGGAGAGTTGTCAGTTACTGGCATTGGTATGTGCACTTAGTACTGGTAAGTCGCTTAAACCGGCTAAGCTTGCCCAGGAAACCGAAGTGTGAGTAGATTAACTGACCGCAGTGATATGACTGAAATACTGTTAAAAACGGCGAAAAATCCAAACAAAGAAACAAACAAAAGCCTGTATGGAAACATGCGGTCTAATTTAAACGGTCTGTCTTCACTATAACATACGTGCTAGAAAGTTTAGAAACATACCGTGCACAATTGTTTATATGCTAGCACATGTGTAAAACAGTGCTGTTAGAACTGATCAATGAGCAGTTTGGGGATTTAAAGCAATATTATACATCTTCAACGTGCAAAATCTGTTATTGTATCGTGTCGTGTAGACACGATTATTAATTTTCTTTTAGTTTTATAATAACGAATTTCATTAGGGAAAGCTTCGGTATAATATTGGAACGTATGTAACATCCATATGTTCTATGATAAAGATTAAGAAATCATAGCAACACAGCCAGTATCGCTACCTTGACATTACAAGAATCTATCTGCTTCTTTAACACATGTTAGATAGGCCTTTGTAATACTACGGTGGCGAATTATGTTTATTTACGTACATGTATATTTAAAGGGGATCCAATACGTGTGTTACGAGTCGCCTCTGATAGATGGGAATACTCCCGCCAAGAGTTACTACGTTACCCACGGCGGCGCCGCGTCGTCGAGCTGGGGCGTGGCAGGACATCCGGATGTGCAGGGTTGCGCATGCGTAGCTACCAACACGTGTCCGCCTGGACATAACTGCCACTGCGATGAGATGGGACCCATGACGTAAGCCTCTGAGCTAAATAGCTTCTGATATTTGAAATAACCATGTGTTGAGGGATTTTTTCAAATTGTCGACCTTTGCCCTAACAACTCATACAGTTATCTCCCCTGCTTTGTAACATTTATACGGCAAAGCAGGGGACATCACTTTGCAAAAGTTTGCAAGTCATATTCTGAAGACGAAGTACTCGTAGTAGGCATGGAATGCATTCGACGGTTAACGTGTATTTAAATGAGGAACTTAATTTCATTTTTTTCGAGTAGACCATGGATTTCAAGCTAACAATAGACAATACCCTCATATGTTTCGCCAACCTGCGCGCGGATATTTAGTATGATATTATTTTATTGTGTAGACTATGGATTTAAAACTATCAAATGAAATACCCACATCTATCTCCTTCAGTGCAGACTTTGGATTCGAAACTAACAAATGAAATACCCAAATCTATCTCCTTCAGTGTAGATTATGGATTCGAAACTAACAAATGAAATACCCAATACTATCTCCTTCAGTGTAGACTATGGATTCGAAACTATCAAATGAAATACCCAAATCTATCTCATTCAGTGTAGACTATGGATTTGAAACTAATAAATGAAATACCCACATATATCTCCTTCAGTGTAGACTATGGATTCGAAACTATCAAATGAAATACCCAATACTATCTCCTTCAGTGTAGACTATGGATTCGAAACTAACAAATGAAATACCTAAATCTATCTCCTTCAGTGTAGACTATGGATTAGAAATTAACAAATGAAATACCCACATCTATCTCCTTCCGTGTATATATGATTTCGAAACTAACAAATGAAATACCAAAATCTATCTCCTTCAGTGTATACTGTGGTTTCGAAACAAACAAATGAAATACCCACATATATCTCCTTCAGTGTAGACTATGGATTCGAAACTAACAGAGACGCACTTCCAATTAAGGAGCTGAGATTTGGCGGGCAAAATAATTCGACATCGTCTGCAATTTTCGATGTCACAAACGTGCGATGCGGCCCCAGACCGTTCGGTAAGCTTCTTGAAATAGCTTCACTTGTATCTATTCGCCAGTTATTCTCTGCAACAATGAATAGATTAAAGGTGGCAAAGTTACACATATTTTTAATTTCTCACATATGTTTTGTTTATATTACATTTGAATATTATGTGTTTTTGTTAGCCCGCAACTTCATAAACCTACCGACAGACGTGCTTAGTTTATCTTGTTGCATGTTACTTTCGTGCCATTCGATGTGTACCGTACGTTCGGATTCCTATACCAACGCTTCAAATGAATCGAATAAGAAACATAGATGTGTCCAAAATAACCTATCGTTATTAAAAGCCACTGCATTTCACATTTAACATAAAAACATACATTCAAAACATGTAATAGTTCAACGTCAAAATATAAACATGATTTTAAGGACTCATAATTGAAATAAATCCCAGTCACCCCGGAAGTAACTCAGTGACTTACAAATGTACATGTACTCTCTCGTTTCAGATCTTCCCAAAGACTGTGACGAGGCTTTTCGGCGCAAATATAGGACCGGGGAGCAGCTGATTTGGCCCTCACCGGGAGTGGAGCCCTTCCTGGTTTACTGCGACATGGACCGGGTGAAGGACGGAGGTAGGGATCGCAAGGGGCGGGGCGGGGCTGCCGTTGCTATGACACATTTGTGTTATTGTCAGTGACGGCATGGGGCATTTTATCACGTGACTGCATTGTCAATGCATTTTTTTTTCTCATTAAATGAAATAGAACAAATACGGAGCTTAACTACATTAAATAGGTTGTATTCATACATTATCTTATGTAACCACCTTAAGCGAAGTCAGGGTAGAGATGCCATGAACATTTAACGACCAATGAGCATAAAATCTGTTAAAAGTTATTTATGCAAATAAAAGGTAGACATTTTACAATTTGTGAATTGAATTACAGTGTATATTGACTTGTTTCCATTTATATTTCTATCTGAAGATAAAAGGTCATTGGCTGAACTTAGTATATAACAACAAGACCCGGATCCTCTTAATCTAGCATACAATCGCAAAAATTTATTTAAACCACTGTAAATTATCATACTGACGTCATTCTAGGCGTCACCGTCATCGGCCACGACAAAGAGAACGGATCCCCGGTGACGTTTGACGTCACGGAGAAAGTGATGTACAGAGACGCGGACTACAAACAAGTTGAGGCACTGACGAAAGTTTCCTCCTACTGCTATCAGCCGTTTAGATATGAATGTAAAAACACGAAGGTAGGTTTTCCCTTTCATTTCCTTACAAAAATACGATTAAACTGCTGTTGAAAACAGTGCTATACCTAAATTTCCACTATGTTATAATGGATAAATGAATACATTTGCTCTACATGCATATCATAATTGAATAAACATTAACTGATAGACAAAATAGTAAATAAAAATTAAAATTTATTGTTATGAATGATATAATTTCACTATAAAACATATTTATGAAGATGAAAGTTGTATTAATAGAATTCATTTCTGTAAGATCTATGCGTTTTCAAGGTACATGTAATACAAATTAAGACGAACGCTATTTCCGAAAGCATAAGTACGTACTAATTATTTGCAAACGTATTTCGAATATTCATCACCCCCCAGTGTATTCCATGATTTATTTTTATTTTCTCTACATATCTCCAGTTACTCAGCGGCGAGGGGTATTTCTCGTGGCTCGGAGGTATGGGCCGGCAGGCGTACACTGGCGCCGGACGTTCCTTCGCCCGGGAGTGCAACTGCGGCCGGGAGGGGCTGTGCGGCGGAAGTGAGGACAGGACGACGCTCGTTAGTCTGAGCAGGTAGGGCGTGTAATAGAGGCGCTCTCAAGTCTTTGCTTAAATCATCGGACCGAAAATGTATGTTATAGTGATGTACTCCATGAATGGTACATGTACAACATTTATGGCGAAGTCATATAATATTATACACATATTATACATATATGTGAAATCTGCGCACTATCGGCTGGATTCATAACATGTCATGTTTAGAAATTATGGAATTTAAACAACACTGTAGACTGCAAAACACGATTGGATTTAATTTGTATGCATTTTTTGGATATGCACAAATGTATAAAACACTATTTTATCCTAATATAATTTTAATATTCAGATGTATTTAATAGTGAATTATTTTGTCTTTCAACCATCTCTAGGCCATGCAACTGCGATGCCAACGACGGTGAAATGCGAGCGGACGCCGGCGTGTTCAACAGCACCGTCCGACTTCCGGTTAAGGAGCTGATCTTCCGGAACCCCGGAACCGTCGGCGCATACGGAAATCTGGTCCTGGGGAAGCTGTACTGCTCGAAAATGGACTTCGGTTTGTCACAGGCAGCCACTGTTGCCTATATTTTCTACCATTTTCAACCCTTGAGAACATAAAAATCGTTTTAACACTTGAGGCAAAAGTACCGTTTTACTCATTGCAGTATATGTAAAATAAATATCACATTATTATCTTGATGTACGTCATATGTTTTATGATATTTATTTCTCTGATACGGAACCGGAAAACGTTAGTGTGGAATACGGACTTTTTCCCGATCGGTCGTATTACATCGGTTGTACACCGTTTTATGTTAACGCAAATAATATTAGTTAGAAGCCATGTAACAACTCTATATTACCGAGTACCATTATTTTGTATTCTGTCAGAGCTAAGATAAATGTGATTATAATAACGATATACTTCACACTCTGCTCAATAGTATGCGCAGTATTATGCGTTCTGTCTCCCAGATATCAACGAATGCCAGAGCGAGTTCCACGACTGCCACGCGCATGCGCGCTGTATCAACACGCACGGGAGCTACGAGTGCCAGTGCTGGCCGGGCTGGCAGGGGCGGGGCAGGCAGGACGTCTGGGCGAACGGCAGGAACTGCTACGGTGAGTGGAGTACACGGTGTAATATACATGTATATGCCCTGAAATAGAACTTAAATGTTGAACATAGTGAAAAAAATATAACGTCTCAATTTCCAATATGTGAACAACTTTCTTTAGATTGTTGATCAGTGAACCATAACTAATGCTTGAGATTAATTTTATTCTGTTAAAATTAGCATTTTGCCTTTCTGTATATATATAGTATGTATGTGTACATAGTCAGGGGCGAAGCGTGGCCAAATTCGGTGTTACTCGAAATATAAAAATAAGACAAAAGAAGCTGTGGCCTAGGTGCCGCTAGGACCCCCGGTGGGTCCAGGGCAAAGTCCTAGCAAGGGGTCCATGGAAACGGAGCCCCCCACCCCCCTGAAGCTCCTGAAAGTAAACATTTTATAACACACTAAAACGCCATTCCTGACATTAAAACCCTTATATTCTCTGCCAAGTTTGACTTGTCACTTTACTATTCAGACAGTTTTGATTGAGAGGTTGCACTTCAAATATGTGTATTTGCTGGTGCTTAGTTATTAAACAACACTTTAGTAATTGTGTTAGTTTTAAAGCATAAAATTATATTTTTTTACATTCTCAGTTTATTTGTCATCAATTTCGACAATGTTACACCATAAAATCAAAGCAAGTACGCAGTAAGCGAAAACAAACATTAGTATTCAGTACGCTGATCCAAATTTGCGCAGTATTCAGTACGCAGGCGCTACAATTAGGCAGTAGTGAGTATGCAAGGGGGAGGGGGGGGGGGCACCCTCTGATATGCTGACAAATCCATTTGGAAATACAGTTATGCATATTTAAGGAATGTATGCTGTTTTGCTTGATTTGTATTCTCTTATTTTTTAGAAAAATACTTAGACCCTGTCTGTTATTTGATGGATATCATAAGTCATTGGGCTTGTCTGCTGTATCAATTTGTTAAAATTCAATATTAATATCAATTAATATTCAGGAATTTTATTCCATTTGTAAAAGCATACATTTTAGCCGTTTTAGCTTTACTTATACATAATCAGGGCCCGTATTCACCAACCCATTCTTAGACTTAAGAATAAATAACAGGCTTAGATTCAAAATTTACCTTGGCATTTGCAGGTTATTCTGGGTATCAATGGTGTTTATTTCATTAACACATCATTCTAAAGATGTGTTAATGAAATAACAATAGAATGCGTGAAAACCCAGTAAGATTCCAATTTACAGCAATTTTAGAACATAACAGTTTCAAGACTGTTCTTTATTCTTTGTCTTAATTCTAAGAATAGGTTGGTGAAGACGGGCCCAGATATAAGTACAGTCGACTTGCGATTATGCGAATCGCGATTATACGAAATGACGGTGTACTACGGACATATCCGACGGTCCTGTCGTTTTTCCTTCCTTATTGAATTCTAAAAAGATGCGATTATACGAATCGAGATTAACTGAAAGATGCAATTTTATGAACAATTACCACCGTCCTTGTAACAGCCGTTGCTCGCGTTCGTCATCTGTTGTTTCGCATAATTAAGATGTTATCAGTGGATTGTCGTGTCTCATCGTAATACATGTACTGTGTACTTTTAATAACTGTGAGCATATATATTTAGTTTGTTGATGGTCTTGTACTTAAAAATTATATAGATGTATATATGAATAAATAATCATTGTAATTGTTGTGTTTTATACGTTTTATATTATAATAGACATGTAGTATTACTATTTTACGAGTGTAGGTCAAATTATACAGCACTATTGAACTATATAGAACGACGTTTCGGATTATATAGGAAAGATGCGATATTACGGAAAGTGCCATTTTAATTTTTGAGATTTTATTTTCAATGTTTACTCGAACGAGTAAACGAGTATGCGGCGCTACGCGCCTGATAGTCATTTAAAATGGGAAACATTTGACCAATCGATATCGCTTAAAGTGTTGAAATGACCAATCAAGCGCATCGTCCAAAAGGGTTGTAATTAGAATGGCATTTTTATAAAATATGGACTTTTTGTTTTTATGTTCGCTTCTCCTCCGTGCAGACGACGACGAGTGCGCCATGCGGCTGTGCCCCTGGAGCGCTACGTGCACCAACCTACCGGGAACCTTCGAGTGCAAGTGTAAGGGCGGCTTCCGGCAGGTCCACCCCACGCAGTGTGAAGGTAATCAACTAGAAACTTCAGTTAGTAGATTTTGGTTTGTGTTTGGTCCGACTACCTGTCGATATCATTATTTGCTAATTTGTGTTGTTTTTTTCGGCGTAGCTGTCTAAGATCACTTTTGACCTAGATTTCTTGCGATAATTTTATGCAGCGGGAAAATTGAATGCCAATAGAATTGGGCAAATTTTCTAATTTCAGGGAATGCAAACTTACAACAATGGTTTGATGTTCACCAATAACTGTTGCATATTTTGGGGGATAAAAATTGACATAATTGTTTGCATAAGCGGTTAAAATAAAGTTATAAACATATCTTCGACATACACTCTAGAACTGAACATAATTATGAACAATTTTACTCATTGTATATCATGAACTGAATGTAATATTTTTTCACATAATGAAGTCATTATTTTGTTTAGCCTACATCAGCTGCACGCTCTATAAATAGCAATTACAATGATCCAATTTTGTGAGAATTACTGCCCTCTGAAACTTTTCGGAGCCATACGTAGATATTCGGCGAAGATCGGTATGAACTGATCTACTCCAGCGTATTCAACACACTCGAGATAAAGGGTGCATCATTCTAAAAATAGCGCGCGGTAGAGATATACATTCATCAATTAGCGTTCGGAGAATCATAAACCCGAGAATTTCAATAAATGGGGAATTTATATTTATCAGTTTACTGTGCATGTTAAATTTATATTTGAATTGCGGTTGCGTTTTATTAAGAATGATTTATATTTGCACCTTTCTGTTAACTTCTCCTGATGTTATTCAATAAAAATTTTTTAACATCTTTCTATAAATAAAATGTGGTGAAAGAAGTCTCGTAATACGTCGAAATGTTACTTTTACTTCATTTACGTAGCATGAATACAATATTTGCCAAACTTATGATACGTATAGTATATTATTTAACATAACATAACTGATATATAAATAATTTTCATTCATTTCCGCAATTATTTTTTGACAATGCTAGTATGTTAAATTTGCCTGAAAAATTCATGAAACAATTATAGTAACGTAAATTACTAGCACTTAGGTTGTTCATTTATCAACGGTGAAAACATGGAAGGTATGATCGGTTTATTCACGGTAAACATCCTAATAATGTTTGAGTTTATCTCCAATTAATTTGGGTCCGACTAGGTTTCTTATATAGTGTCCGAAAGAAGTCTCCTTAGTGGGGAACAAACAAGCTGGGGTCCGAGAAGTCACGTAAACGATCATCTTGTCCCTCTTGTATTATGTTTCGGGTAAAAAAAAAAAGACATCTCAATATTAATCACAACGCCGATTGTCTTTTTTCAAGACATTTCTTGTTTCAAAAGCGATTGGTTTAACTATTTATGTGATTCTTTGAGAACGGTAAAACAAATCATCTTCTCCAATAGCACGTTCAAACACTATCAAAACGGGTGTGATTTTTCAATCTATGATGTAAAACCGCATTTCTGTTTCTTAATTTCTGCTTTATGACCATTTATCATGAATACGAAATCGAAATTGACCATTTTCTATAACGTATTGCGAAAAGTACTCTCTTGTGATCACCGCGTTTTCCGGTTTTTATAGCAACTATATTGCGTGTATTTTATTATTCCGTTTCACCATTGAAGATATAGATGAGTGCAAGGAAGGGACAGACAAGTGCGACCAGAACGCTCGCTGCATCAACCTCGTGGGCAGTTACGACTGCAAGTGCAAACGGAACTTCCGAGGAGACGGCTTCTCGTGCCTACGTGAGTATCCCGGGTGCAATGGCAACCGTAGTGACGCGACAGTCGTATACTTATGCTATCCACGAAAATAAATTGTAAACCATATATTGTGTTGTGGTTTCTGTAAAATTTAACATGGGAATGTTAATAAATAAAACTTGGTTATGAAAGAAAACACTGTGAAATGTGTGTCATGTATATTTAAGAAACCATTCATATTTATTATTTAAGAACATTGAACTAATTTGTTATGAGGCAGTTAGTCGCTATTTAGTATGATTTGACTTAAAAAAGAATTTTACTTTTAATTTTGTGATAAGTTGTTGCTGTTTGCATGTGTTTATATGTCATTCCACGTAATAAAACATGTTAAAACTATATGCAGGAGTTAAATGTAAGTACTACTGTATTTAATTTCGCTCAATGTATTTGTATCCAGCCGTCGGACAGTGCTCCTGTTTCGGCGACCCTCACTGCCTGACGTATGACACGCGGCTGGTAGACTACCAGGGCACGTGTCAGTACACGATGGCGCGAGACGGGTGCGATGACCTCAGCAGCAAGCCTAAATTTGAGGTGCTCGGGACATTCCAGAGACGGGACGTCATAAGCACGATTGCCAACGGGTCGTGGGTGAAGGACGTCACGTTTAACGTGTATAATTACGTACGTATTACAGCAGTAAACTTTTTCTGGTGTTTACCACTACAATTTAAACTCCTCCCCAGTTATAATCGTTAAAGAATTAATTTCCATTCATCGCCAATCAAGACCACATCACAAGCGTTTTAACGTGTTTCTTTGTGTCAAATAACTTAAAGGCCTGGTTTAAGGAATGTCTGACATCTCCATTGGGTATTCCACTCTGTGTGTTGGTCTACCATAAAATCTCTTATCATTATCTGTAATATTTTCTCGCAGCTGACTGAGCAATTTGTTTTCAATTGCAGCAGTGTATTGATCTCAGTCAATAAGGGTCGCCAAACTGTGACCACAGCAGGGTGCCAATATACAGGAGTACAATACCCCAGATTTGGGGGAGGGGTCAAATAAAGAAGGAGTATAGGCTTAGTTTAAGGAATGTCTGGCGTCTCTGTGGGGTATTCCACTCTGTTCATTGGTCCACCATAAAATCACTAATCATTATCTGCAATATTTGCTCTCAGCTGACTGAGCAATTACTAAGTGCACTGTTGAATCTGCAGCAATGTATTGATGTCAGCTGATAAGGGTCGCCACATTGTGTCCATACTGTGACCACAGCACGGTATCAGTACACAGGGGTACAATACACAGGGGTACAATACCCCTGATTGGGGGCGGGGTATCAATACACAGGGGTACAATACCCCAGATTGGGGGCGGGGTATCAATACACAGGGGTACAATACCCCTGATTGGGGGCGGGGTATCAATACACAGGGGTACAATACCCCAGATTGGGGGCGGGGTATCAATACACAGGGGTACAATACCCAGGGGTACAATACCCATGATTGGGGGCGGGGTATCAATACACAGGGGTACAATACCCCAGATTGGGGGCGGGGTATCAATACACAGGGGTACAATACCCCTGATTGGGAGCGGGGTATCAATACACAGGGGTACAATACTCCAGATTGGGGGCGGGGTATCAATACACAGGGCTACAAAACCCCTGATTGGGGGCGGGGTATCAATGCACAGGGGTACAATACCCCAGATTAGGGGCGGGGTATCACATAAAGAAGGATTAAACTAGGCCTTAAAACTAGGCCTTTAGCCATTTAACACGTGATATTCGAGTTAACACGTTTTATTCGAGTTAACACGTGATATTTGAGTTAACACGTGATATTCGAGTTAACACATGATATTCGAGTTAACACGTGATATTTGAGTTCAGCGAGTGGATAAATTACTGGATTTTTTTACATTGGATTGACCTTTGTTGAAACGCCTATTTTGTCCACTATATGTGTCCAGTATGTTGTCTTTTGCAGTCAGTTAAATATTATGAGCATCAAGTTTACGTTTTGTTCTAAAGCGAAGTTTTATACATTAAAACTTGACCACGGAGCTTAATTTTTGTTTTATTCAATATTTAAGTGTTATTTTATAAAATAATTATGAAATGTAAACTAACGTCGAAGAAGAAATAAATGGAATATCGACAGTATTTCGCGTAAATATAGACACATTAAATTTAGAAAATTTCTCTCGAATACGTTGTTAAGGTAACAGCAATAAATTGATGAAATCGTTTAAAAATATATATGAAGCGTGTCGTGGGAAAACCGGTCTTAATGCATGTGCGTAAGGTGTCGTCCCGGATTAGCCTGTGCAGTCCGCACAGGCTAATCCTGGACGGCACTTTCCGCTTTTATGGGATTTTCTGTTTCAATGAAGTCTCTTCAAAACATTAATCCATTGTAGGCCGAAAGTGCCGTCCTGGATTAGCCTGTGCAGCCTGCACAGGCTTATCCGGGACGACACTTTAGCACATGCATTAAAACCGGTATTCCCATGACACGCCACATATATATACACACGAAAAAACAATTCGGGGGGGGGGGGATAACCGGTTTCAGTAGGATTCGAACTCATGCCTACAAAATCGCACACTTCAGTTGACGTTTTGTTGTCTTCCAGTCCATTCATCTCATGCCAGGTAACGAGGTGCGCGTGAATGGCGTGCGGGTCAATCTACCGTACCGCCGTACTAACATCTACATTATGCAGTTTGGCAAATATGTGGTAAGCTTGTGTAATGTACATAGCCTGATCCTGACGTTCTAATTTGGTGCACTTCCGAAAGCCGGTTACATAGGGTACGGTTCCGAACCAGAAGTGTTCTTTATGTCCGATCGAAATTTATTTACATTCCGAAACTGTTTCATTTTAAATATCTATATCTCACGACTAAAATTTGTCTCAAAAGTGAATTGTGAAATAGTAAAACATATTAACGTCAGAAAATAACACTGGGTTTACCAGTTCAGTTCGTACCATAATATTCCTACTGGTATTTCTGTGCTCCTTTTTAAATCGGTTCATTATATGTATACAGTCGAAACTCGATACCACGATTCGCGACACAACGAAATGACGGGATACTACGAAATGACGGGATACTACGAATCGGACAGCCGGTCCCGTCCTATTTTCTCATATGTGTAACTACAAAAAGATGCGATACTACGAAAGATGCGTTACTAAAAACAAATTTTCCGGTCCCCCCCTCACAATGTTTGTAATTGAAATGTTAACACGATACTACGAATCATACTGTCACGGAGAGTTTTCACACCTCAACTAAGATTTCACACTCGGCCCAGTCGGCCACCTAGCCAGTTTGTTAGCACTAAGGACAAAGTTTAGTTACCATTTTTAAGACACTGCAGTGTGAGACTTACGTTTGACTTAATGACTTCCGTATTTGCCGATAATATGTCATTGCGAATTTGATTACTGTGTATGGATATCAGTTTTTTTATTTATAATGGAAGACATACACACTATTTTCAAATGCAATTCAGAAAGACGCGATACTACAGAAAGACGCGATACTACAGAAAAACGCGATACTACAGAAAGACGCGATACTACATAAAGACGACTACAGAAAGACGCGATACTACAGAAAAACGCGATACTGCGAACAAATCATTGTCTCCCGTGACTAGTCGTAGTATTTATCGCGTTTTCGTTGTATTTAAAGCTATTTCAGCAATGACCTGTTTTACATAATAATGATATTTTAGTTATGTTTACACTACTAAGCCCTCTCGAAATCTCTGGCTATTTTCGTAACACCTCCATTTTAGTTTGCTTTGTGCGTTTTCCTACCACGCATTTTCATATAGCTACATAGCTTAAAACGATGGCTGTTTTCCCCTTTCTGCAGGAGGTGTACACGGAAATGGGCGTGTCGGTCTCGTGGGACGGAGACTTCGCCGTGGACGTGTTCACTCCCGGTCAGTTCATGGGCAGCACGTGCGGGCTGTGCGGGAACTACAATGGTGACCCGACAGATGACGTTGTAGTGGGGCCGCACTGTCCGACGGATTATGGAAATAAGGTGGGCCCTGGTAAATTAATACCAATAGGTGTTGCATACATACGCGTTGTTAAGTGTTGGGTATAGACTTGTTGTTCCCTAATTGCAATTGCTTATTCACTTATGTCAGAAATACAACATTCACTTCTTTATCAGCCAGTGAAGACACGGACATTTCCGTAGGCGGATTTACAGGGTGCCGGAAGCGGTGTACGCCCTCCGGAAAATTGTTTATGATCGGTCATTCGTTTTTATGCTCCTCGTAAAATTTTGGGGTAGCAAATAGTCGCGGTTTTGTCTGTCCGTCCTTCCGTCCGTCCGTCCTTCCGTGACCCTTTCTTGTCCGGAGTATTTCTCAGGAACTACTGGTCGTAAATTAACGAAACTTCACGGGAAGCTTCATTACCAAGAGGAGGTGTGCATATTACCAGGACTTTCCGGTTCAGTGATTTTTCCCAGAGTTATGGGACTTTGAATATTTCTTAAATAAGAATATAGTGCACAATTATTGTCTTTCTTGTCCGGAGTATTTCTCGGCAACTTCTGGCCGGAATTCAACGAAACTTTCTTGCCCGCGCTATTTCTCAGCAACTACTGCTAGAATTCAATGAAACTTTATGGGAGGCTTCATTACCAAGAGGAGGTGTTGGAACTACCAGGGCGTTCCGCTTCAATAATTTTTCTTATAGTTATGGGACTTTAAAGATTTCTGAAATCAGTATATAGTGCACAATTCTTCACTTTCTTGTCGGGGCTATTTCTCAGGCTGGAATTCAACAAAACTTTACGGGAAGATTCATTACCAAAGGGAGGTGTGCGTACTACCAGGACGTTCCGCTTCAATGATTTGTGTCAGAGTTATGGGACTTTGAAAATTTCTGAAATACTGCATAAATTCTTGTCCGGGCTATTTCTCAGCAACTGCCGGCCTGGTTTCAATAAACTTGTATGGGAAGCTTCATTGCCAAGAGTAGATGTGCATATAAGCAGAATGTTCCGCTCAATTATTTTTCTTGGAGTTCTGGGTCTTTGACAATTTCTGACATATAGTATATAGTGCACAATTCTTGTCCGGGCTATTTCTCAGCAACTACTGGCCAGATTTCAATGAAATTTCATGGGAAGCTTCATTGCCATAAGGGGTGTGCATGTTAGCAGGATGTTCCACTTCAATGATTTTTCATCGATTTATGGGACTTTGAAAATTTCTGATATGTAGTACACATTTCTATTGATTTTTAGTAATTTTAATATCTTTGGCCTTCTCATTGCATTTAAATTGCTTGACAAAGCGCATTGGGGAGCATCCATCAGTTTTACTGATATCCTTGTTGTTGTTGTTTTAAGTGATACAACCACAATTTTAATAAAATGCGACGTGATGTGTTTATTCCAGACGACAAATTTCCGGAAATTCGGAGATTCATGGGTAGCGTCGTCGTATCTTTCTGCGCATCCTGAGTGCGCAGCCGACTGTCATTCCCCGGATATCCCGGGTCTGTGCACGGGAACCAACCTGACGCGTGCAACGTTCGCGTGCGACAAGATATGGCACGTAAACGGAAAGTTTAAGGTATGCGAAACTTAGGCCAGAGATTTTTATTTTAGTTTCTCGGACATTTTTAAAAGTCCAGTCGGACGGTGGAACTTAAATAAAAATGAAAATATATATTAAACATATTTTATTTCGCAATTGACAATAATTATTCAATGCAACGTTAATTTTAGACACATCAACATGATTTACGTTGAATAAATATAATTTTTACTTTGTTTCTACATTATAACTGTCAGTTGAATTTTTTATAACCGTAAAGAATTTGGTATCAGTAAAATGATTTTTGATCATTTTTTTATATTTGCAATATTTTTTTTCTCCATTTTTGTATTTAAAACAATGGGGTCGGCGGATCTGAAACTAAAAATTAACAAACTCTGGCCTAGTGACAGCTGTTTTACATTTTCTAGATACAATGGGTTCTTGACCACAATGTTTCTAAAATTGAAATATCAGTGTCATTAAACTGACTTTAATTGAAAACGAACAGCTAATAAAAACACATGTCAGTTACAAGGTACATATATACGTTACTAGCTTAATCTAATATCCGTGACGGTAAAAAGGATATTTAAACATTATTTTAAAATAAGTATTTGTGTACGAGTCTTACATATTAAAGTTAACTGATTTGACATAAATCTTACAAATATGTTACTGTTTGTACGGGGAGAAAAGGACCATGGGGCATATGCAGATTAGCAGTGAGAAATTTCTGGCATACGTATACATCCAGTGAATGTACCTTTACATTAGATATGAGGCGTTTCGTGGGAAACTCGGGCTTCATTCATGTGCGCAAAGTGTCGCCCCGGATCAGCCTGTGCAGTCCGCACAGGCCTATCCAGGACGGCACAGTTGGCCTACAGTGGATTTATGTTTAGAAGAATCTTCCTTGAAACAGAAAATACCATACAAGCGGAAAGTGTTGTCCCGGATCAGCCTGCGCGGACTGCATTGGCTGGTCCGGGACGACACTTTACGCACGTGCATTAAGCCCGACTTTCAAACGACACGCCTGATATATAGTTGGGCGCTGCGGATTTACCTGATGCATGTATCATAGGCTCATTTAGAGGGGGCGGACGTGGCGTACGCTCCCTCTAAAATGGTCCAACATTCGGTTTTTAAAAATCACAATATATTAAAGCATATGCATTTCGTTGCCATTTATGTGTTTTTCAATCAGTTCATTTTCATAATCAACCCTATTCTTCGGTATTTTCTTTATAAAGTATTCCTTTCGGTTGATAAAGCACCTTTCCGGTATCTATCCAAACATGTACAAGGGACCAAAAGCAGTTTTTTGGCAGCCCTTTTCAGTTACTGAATATTTCCGCTAGTACATGTGATACGATGCCCTTTTGATGCTTAGGATCAAATACGCGATACGACGCCCTTTGGATGCTTAGGATCAAATACGCGATACGATGCCCCTTTGATGCTTAAGATCAAATACGCGATACGACGCCCCTTTTGATGCTTAGGATCGAATATACGATACGATGTCCTTTTGATGCTAAGGATCAAATACGCGATATGACGCCCTATTGATGCTTAGGATCAAATACGCGATACGATGTCTTTTTGATGCTTAGGATCAGATACGCGATACGATGTCTTTTTGATGCTTAGGATCGAATACGCGATACGATGCCCTTTTGATGCTTAGGATCAAATACGCGATACGACGCTCTTTTGATGCTTAGGATCAAATACGCTATGCGACGCCCATTTGATGCTTAGGATCAAATACGCCATACGACGCCCTTTTGATGCTTAGGATCAAATACGCGATACGACGCCCTTTTGATGCTTAGGGTCAAATACGCGATACGATGCCTTTTTGATGCTTAGGATCAAATACGCGATACGATGCCCTTTTGATGCTTAGGATCACATACGCGATACGATGCCCTTTTGATGCTTAGGATCACATACGCGATACGACGCCCTTTTGATGCTAAGGATCATTACTTTCTTGTTGCCTTTTAGTGTTTTAGTCACATCGGTAACCTTACTCCCATTACAGGACTGTATTGCGCACATGGAGAGCGCCATTTTGGAGGCGTACTACCGCTCGTGTATCTACGACATGTGCCGCGTGGATGGGGATATGCAGATAGGTACAACAAAATACATAACATATAAAGAGTTCGAAAATGTGTTTTTGTACAGCAAAATTCCATTTAAGAATACCATAGTGGCGAAGTATGTTTTGGTACAGGAAAATATTGTCTTTAAGAATACCATTAGTGCAGCACATTGCATGATGCTCTAATACTATCATTTTTGTATGATATTAATAAAAACGTATTTTCTGTATTGGTTACCACGGAGAGAAGCGTATCCCCAATTTTACAACGGACCATATAAAAATTAGATTTTAAATGATTATTGCCGCAGTGCTGTGCGACTATGCCGAAAATCTTGTGGACTCCTGTATCAAGAACTACGGCGTGAACGTGGCCAACTACCGACGTGAAGGATTCTGTGGTACGTTAATGACGTAATTTGTCGGCTGTACCATATATTAGAGGCGTGTTGTGGGAAAACCGGGCTGAATGCATGTGCGTAAAGTGTCGTCCTGGATCAGACTGTGCAGTCCGCACATGCAAATCCAGGACGGCACTTTCCGCCTACAGTGGATTTATGTTTAGAAAAGACTTTATTGAAACAGAAAATACCATAAAAGCGGAAAGTGTCGTCCCGGATCAGCCTGTGCGGACTGCATTAAGCCCGGTTTTCCCACGACAGGCCTTATATACAGAATTGTTCTATGATATTGTATACTAATACATACAATATAAGTCAAGTATACAACGCATTCGTGTAACTAATAGTTTCCTGTGTGTTTAGAAATACTGTTTAGTGAGAACATTGAGTACCATTTGTATTTACGACCGCAATTCAGAAGAAAAACTTTCAAATTACACGTTAATAATGCAATATTCTCATTCACTAACTCTTTGCCTCTGTACTTAGAAATAACTTGTGGAGAAAACATGGAGTACCACATGTGCGGCAAATCCAGAGACCAGACATGCTCGGACTTCCGGTCCGGGGACGTCCC